>CAJQZP010000533.1:1090000-1175000 GCA_907164705.1 Parnassius apollo
ATCGTTTATATGGTTGATATCTGCAGTAGAGCTAGAGTAACGAACATAACTCAACGAATTAGCAAGCTGAAGTGCCAATGGGCTGTCCATATAGCTCGAGGAACCGACAACTGACGGTGAAACCGGTACGCGAAGTGTAGTGCGGCCACCCACTAGATGGAGGGACGACTTGGTAGGACATACAGGGAGTCAATGGATGCAGGTGGCTCAGGACCGTGCTCTATTGCATTCTTTGGGGGAGGCCTGTGTTCAGCAGTGAACTTGTGAAGGAGTGTAATGATGATGACATTTATATGTGATATATTATCACCAAACCACTCGCTATAGCACTACAATGGCACATGAGTAAGCCAGTCCAGTCTATTCGCAATTATTTTGCAGGATGCTGTTGTTACTCCCCCGTACCTCGCAGGCAGCTGGCGCTGGTATAGAAAGTGGTAAGCTTGGTGTGACACTTATAAACAAGTCTCGGCTTTCTCTGCCTCTTTAGTCCGAAAGGTCACACATAATATTATCGGGTAGTGTGAGACCAAACCACGTGATAGAGACATGCTGCTGCTATATTATGGATATAGCACGAATAGGTTGGTCCAACTATGGCAGGAACACGCTCTCACAGAATACTAGCGTAAAAGTTACAACCTATATACGTCCCATTGCTGGGCATAGACCTCCCCTAATTTTTGAGAGGGATTTAATGGCAGCGCGGCGGACACTTCCTTGCCCTGCGTGTGACTTCGAAATATTATTTTTTATTATTTCTCAGACATGCAGGTTTCCTCACGTCGTTTTCCTTCAGCACCAAGTATGTGCTAAAACAGTACTAAAAATTGCAGATGCAATTAGCAATTTCATCGGTACCGGCGGGGATCGAACCTGGTTTTCTCGCGTACTGTGAAATTTAAAGCTAGCGCTAACCATCAGAGCTAACATCGCTCTACTAACGTAAAATGGCAGTTTAATGCTACTGCGTTTCGTATGGTGAGTGTTGGGAGCCGGAGATCCTTTTTATTGGAAACGAAACATTCCGTCGTAGTCCACAGGTAACAACGTATCTGCACTTTGGTTCTTAATCAAAGATAAATGTATATGTCTATGGGCCACAGTACACACTTATCACCAGGAATACCGTTTGTTCGTTTGTCACCTTTATCCTATAAAAACATAATTACAGTCTACCAAGAGTTTGACCCTAGTCCTCAAATGTGACAACGCATTTGTATTTTGTCTGTATGTTTGAAGTTGGCTGCTGTAGCCTTTGGACTGCCGTTGCCACTTACCATTAGGTGATCTCACCTTCACCTTAATTTTATAAAAAAAAATTGTTAACACTTTTCACATTCCATGATTTTTATTTTTCTACATAGTAATTTATTGTTTTTTCTTAACTTTTTTAAATCACAAATTTGTAGCTATCACTGAAAGGGTAAGACACTACTCTAAGGTACAGTTTTTGTAATTAGTTTAGAAGCCCGTGTTCTATTTATTCTTAAACGATTTGTAGGAAATAAATTATTTATTTATTCATTATAGACCTCAAACGCGAACCGAGAGTGGTGGGAGAGGAACATTTCATCATTACTCATTCATTTTTACAAAACTCTTATCAAAAGTTCATTGTTGGCAGTTGAACATAGCCCCCCATAACTTGCAATCGCAGTATAAGGATGCTGCTGTAGTAGTTGACAGTGGAGTGGCCACTACATAACAAAGGGGGAATATAAATAAAATAAATTCTATTTATAATTTTATACGTAGTAGAGCCGCGCTTCAGCTATATTATGTTTGTAGCACGAATGTGTCGACTCCACCTTGGTGGGATAACACTCTCACAGAATATCAGCGTGAAATAGCAGTTGGAAGCCCTGATTTGATTGCTCCTGTAAGATCCATTACACAGTAGGCGGGAGTATGATTAGGCCTGGGCTGACACTTCGGCGGCTCGGAATGTAAACACCAGCATTCTTAAAAAGAAGTATAAAGTTGACTCCAGGGCCTTCAAAAGGCTTATTACCAAGGCACATTGGCGGAATTGGCGAGAAATTATTTCGTCTTTTTTTGGGAACCCGTGTATTTTGATCTCTCGCCAAGGCTGTCCAAGGTAATTTCTGAAGGCCATCACTTCCATCTCTGCACAGGAAGGCCGACTCACTGGCCCATGCCTCGAAAAAGAAAGCCGACCTTTTAGGTTTGGGGGGAACAAACCGTCGACCATCCTACGGTGTAGGATGGTTAAAGTACGTAAAGTTCCAACTCATTAAACGTAGTCCCGAATTCTTAGAAGACAGCTTTTGTACAGCCGATCCCTAATAAAGATAACCGCTCTAATTCTTCCAACTACGTGCCTATATATAAAGAGGGACCAGATGATTAGTGACCGTCAGTATGGTTTCTATTGGAGTCGCTCAGCTGGCGCAATTTTCTTGATTACATCGAAGGACGCAGGCGCGAGTTCAAGGAGGAGGCTTTGGCGGTTAGCTTGGACATAGCGAAAGCCTTCGATTGGGTTTGGCACAAAGCAAAGTTTGAATGATTCTGAATTACTAGAAAAATTTTTGAATGACTCAACCATTTTGGAAAGAAGGAGCCCAGGTGAGCTGCCTTCTTTTTGGAATGAAGACAAACGCTTGTGCTTTTCTGGGCGTTGAATTTCACGTTCGGAGATCGTACCTGTAGAGTGAGATTCACATGCTCAACCATAGCTTCTCTTTCATTATGGATTTGATCTCGACTTAACCGGATAAACGTAGATGTTTGTGGGTCACAGCATCGACTTACTATCAGGTGAACTGTGTGCTCGTTTGTCACCTTTATTCTATAAAGAATGAAGAACGGCCATGAGTCTGAGGTATCTTCGCGACCTCAAAAACCAATTATTAGGATTTTATGCCCATAACATATAAAATTACGTAACAAGTCTCTTGTCCTTTGAACATTCAAAGCAAACTAGTTTCTGAGCTTAAGTGATAGCAATCATTTTCCCTGTTAAGATGGCGCAACCAAGGCACCCTGATGATGTCATAAACATTTACAGCCCTCAATAATAGCACCTTACATTAACGATGCGACTGGGCTTAGATTGAGTCCTTGTTTGTTCGGGATAATTGACAGAGCGGTGGACACGCGTGGAGACCAGTAATGACTTTGTACGGCGCACGTAATGGCGGCTAACCGTGTTTGTGCGAGGTCTGTTTGCTGTCGGAACTTAATTTTTATTAATTTGACTTTGAGAATCTATCATACTGTTATACCTTTAGCAAATAAATAAATAATAAAGATTTATTTATGACATATCTAAATTACATATCAAATGTAGTGTTAGTAAAGTTGGTTATTTTTTCCCTTTTTTATTTAGTGTACATTTTCTCGTATTTTTTGATTATTTTTGTTACTTTTCATTTATGGATCCCTTTTGGGTAAAAGTCTCCTCCAAAAGATACACGTACAGAAAGGTAATATGGTCATACGGTTTATATGGTCATTTTCTTATAACTCAAAAACTACAGTCTAGTTTGTATAGACGGGTCTGTGATATGATAGCTCTTCATCAGTCAATCAAATAATAAAGTTAGCTTAGCTATGGGATATAACATAAATTATATCCCGCAATTGGCTTTTACACTGTGAGATATATCTTTTAACCAGTGTGCGTCTGTCATTGAATCACACCGCAACCACACGCGTGATTTTACAAACAAAATTGTCTGTCAAACAAAATTCATATTTTTTAGAGAGCCTCGATTGTTCATCAGAGGAAGGTGATGCAGAATTCGATTTACGTGTGTTACATTTAAAGCTTATTTCTGACTTGTCGGTGTTTCGAGTTTCTAAATTCTCACCACATTCCACTTTATTTACAATCTCTTAAATATTGATAAGTAATGACTCATTTATGGATGTCATAAGAGGCATTTATTAAAAATGACAGTAAAGTCTTTCATCTTCCACTAGATATCGATAAGACTACCTCGTACCTGCCAACAATAGACTATTTTACTTTACGTTTTTATTATTTTCACGTGGTGCTGCCACGCTGCAGACAAATTATGGTTGTAATATGATTGGATCTGTAAGGTCTACACCGAAACGATACCGCGTTGCCTATAGCTACTAACTTATCGGTATAAAATCCTGCAGTACCGAAGATGTCTTCTTCGAGTGACGACGATATTTTGGCGTGTTATTATGTTTATCGCCTACGTAAAAAAACGTTGTTGGCGTCATCCATATATCGAAAATAATATTAGTTTTTGTTGCGGCTCAAGAACTTTCCCAAGATGACGAGACATTTATATGTATAAAATTTCAAAGAAAAACTTACGAAAAGCTTTTGAATTTGTTGACTACAGAATGAAAAAGCAAAATATAAGATTTAGAGGATGTGTGTCACCATCCTGTTTGCGGCGCCCGGACAGCTTGACACGCATCCCGAGACGCGGTAAAACCGCTTTCGCACATACCGTGCCAGTTAGAAAAAGCACATTAAAATATATGCGCTCGGCAAGCTTTTGGTACCGCGTATACTGAGCGTAACGAATCCGCACCGCTTCCGCGCCGACAAGTCAGAAAGCGGCCTAAGTAAAACAAGAAGCGTACGATACTTGGTTTCAAATTATATAACGTTTATAGAGGAATATGCTGAACTTAGACCTTTTAATGAATTGCATGAAGAAAAGTTACGGATACAAATGAGCATACCACTACGCACAAATTCACTCAGGTAATGAGTAATTAAAGACACAAATTTGAGTATGTAAAGGCGGTGCTGGACGGTGTGCGGGGTATAGAGGGCGTAATATAATATGAAAATATCACTCGGTTGATGAAAAAATATTTATAGTTTCAGATGTAATATATATTAGATCTCAGTGACCATGGGCACTGGAAAGTGCCTGAAACGTCGGGAATTAATAAAGGTAAAATTAAACGCGATAGAATCCGTAAAATTTGTTTTATTCTCTGCCGGTGATTGATTTTATTTTGAGGTTAAAATTGAAAGCAAGTACCAAGCTAGAAATGTTTCATTATATTCACACTCTCTCCCTTATTTTACTGGAGGGTAACGGAGCCGTCCACAATTTTACGGATTCTATATATTTACTTTTATAGAACAATGGCGACAAACGCGACGGTAAGTGGATGCTGGGGCTCATAGACATCTACATAAATAATTATAACTATTGAGGATCAAAATGCAGATGAGTTTTCAACTCCAAGGACTATGATGTTATGCCCCGTTTCCTTTAGAAATGGTCTCCGGTTCTCTACATTCACCACACGAAACACAGAAGCATTAAGCTGCCGTTTTATGCTGGTATTTTGTAAGAGCGTGGTTCTACCCAATTGAGCCAACCCATCCGTGGTGAAGCCATAACGTTCTGGCATGAATTTGCCGGTTAAAATGACCATAAAGGTGGGTTTTAAACACTCCAAATTTATTTTTTGTAAATTACTACCTTATATTGTTGGCTGAATGACAATACTCTTAAAATTAATTTGAATAAAACGTTATTATGTCATTCAAACAGAGGAAAAACAACAAAAACTTAATATATAAACAAAAAAGTCAAGTTAAGTCAGTCTTAGCGGGCAGCCGCCGTAGAGTCTACATCACCTGAAGGTGCCTCGTGTAGAGGCGAAACACGTGTAGTATTATCGTCGATTGTGTGTCTTTCCTAAAATAGTGGTGTTGGGACTACTTCCCTACTGGCATTGGGAGTACTGTTGCTGGGATTGGTGGTGACGGGATTAGTGCACGCAATTGAGGGAGGGCGGGAGGTGCTCTTCAAACTAGGGAAGACACATCATTTTATTTAATTGAGCGGATGGTTGCAAAATTACTATTTTGATTTGATCTGATTTCTGCAAAGTAACGCCTGATTCTATCAATAAATAAATGACTTTATAAGGTTAATCTTTCAGTAAAGAGAGGAGTCCTCTGATTTGAACTGGGTGGTATATTTTACTGTTATTTTAAGTGCTAATTACCTACCAAAAATTTGAACACGAGTAAATCGTTAACAATAAATATAAGCATGTTACACCAAAACTTGAAAGCTTAATTAAGTTTATTATTTTTACTACATTGAATAGAAAATTTTAAATTTCAATTTCGATTGTAAATTAATATCTAAAATAATTTATGATGATGAGATACACCGTTTGAAGAACAGAAGAGGAAACAAGTAACTACGTCAATTCAAAATACGTTAACGTTACACCTTATTCAAGTCCACTGTTGGACAAAACCCTCCCCCACAGATTGCCTCCTACGTAATATTTGCTATAGTTACCACGCTTGGCAAACGAGTTGGCAACCACAGTTTTTTTATTTTTAGTCGTTATTAGACAATCTCTGCTGTCCATCTCCTGATTTATTTCCCTTTCGCACTACACCCACGGGATGATATGGGCTAGTGGATATTCTTACACCACCACTACCAGATTACTATTATATTATGCGACTTTAAAAAATTTGGACGTTTTCAATTCGACTGCGGTTTTTTTGTATATAGTTAAGTAATATCTTTGTCAACTGTGAACCAATTTTAATAGATGTTTTATGAATAGTTTATGTTCATTCATCACATTAAATAAATTAATACAAAAATATGACGCAAGGCTTAAAAGTGTTGCATGAAAGGAAATTTTACTCTGTAATAAGTTATACATTTGGAAAAAAAAACACTAGTAAGGATGAATAAGTATGCGGTGGAGTTAATATTAAGTGAGAGAATATTCCAATTGACCTTGACCTTGGATAATCTTTAAGCAGCCGAAACGGGTCAAAAATGTACTTTGAATTAAAAGTAAAAGCCGATTTCAATGAACAAAAGATGTGATTTTGCTTTGCGGAAATTCATTATAATAAAAATATTAATTAATTTGCACCTTCCTAACTAAATACAATAATGTGTCTTACCTATACCCGCCCTCCGTCGATTGCGTGCACTAACTCCGTCACCACTAGTCCCAGCACCACTACTCCCAACACCACTACTCCCGGCACCACTACTTCCAACACCACTATTCCAGGTAAGACACACCATCGACGATAATACGACACGTGTTTCGCCTCTACACGAGGCATCCTCAGGTGATGTAGACTCTACGGCGGCTGCCCGCTAAGTCAAGTTCTTAGCGGTCTGCCGCTGTAGAGTCTACATACACGTAGTGGTGTTGGGAGTAGTGGTGCTGGGACTAGTGGTGACGGAGTTAGTGCACGCAATTGAGGGAGGGCGGGAGGTGCTCTTCAATCCAGGTAAGACACATCATTGTATTTATAAATTAAGAAAAGACTAAAAATACATTCCTATAGTATATCCTATATAATATAATTAAAGATAGAGATATTTATTGTAATAAATATACCTAAGATAAGTATGTATGTAACAAAAATACATATTAATATAAAAAAAGAGCGCCATTATCCAAAACTGTTGCAAGTTTATGTTAAATTTAAAAAAAAAAAGTTAGCGGAAGGTCGCAAATTAATTAATATTTTTATTATAATAGTAATACACGTATTTAGCTTCTGAAGTTGGTTTCTGAAGTCAAAATTTTTAGTACTTACCTTAATACTTAGCACCGACTTCAGAAGTAAGCTTTAAATTTTTACTGAAAGTTTATTTTTCATCGTTTTTAGTCGTTTCTCAGTATTTTTATTAATTTTGGTGGGGGCACACGTCAAAAACAAGAAGAAGGCCTCCCCCCACACGCCAACGATTGCAATATCTATGGTCAAGAGTTGAATTATGCTAGAAAAACAGTTTATGTTAATAAAAGTCAAGGTCTACATCCCAGTAGCGCTTGGCAGTTTGACGGCTGCTCACAACCGTCCCGTACAATTTACATTTTTAATTAAATTATCACTTGGCACGCGACCACGCTGTGGTGGGCTGTGAATTTATGTTTGTAATGTACGACGCTGAGGAAAGTGGGTGTCTACTTGATAATTGTGTCTGACATTGATTTTAATTGTTGTCTACAACTAACCTGCTGCTTTCAAAAATGTTTAGGATGCAATAGCAACTTTAAGAAGAAATGGTGTTTTAATTTTAAATGGTTACTCTGTCCCCTCTTTCTCCTGGTGACCATGGGTGCTGTAAAGCTCAGGAATTAAGAAAGTTTAAAATTAAGCAAGATAAAATCCGTAACATTAGTTTCATTTAATAATATAGCACTCGAAGAACCGATAACCGATGGGGAAGAAAGGTTCTCGAGTGGCACAAAGTTGGGCGATCCCCCACTAGATGGAGTGACGACCTGGTAAGACATGCAGGAAGTCGATGGATGCAGGTGGCTCAGGACCGTGCTTTGTGGCATTACTTGGGGGAGGCCTATGTTCAGCAGTGGACTTGTGAAGGGCTGTAATGATGATGATGATGAATAATATAGCATTTAATAATATTATAGTAGCTTAATGCTGCTGTGTTTCGTATGGTGAGTGTAGAGAACCGGAGACCCTTTTTACTGGAAACGAGTATTTCTTACACACAGTATTCCTTACAGGCAGTATTCCTTAGTCCTAAGGTGTAATTATGTATCCACATTTTGATGCTTAATCGAGAATATATGTAGATGTCTAAAAGTCACAGCATCCACTTACCATCTGGCGTACCATGTACATGTGCACTCACGCTCTACATAAAAAATGAAAACAGATAAGTGATGCCACCACAAGAGAAATTCAAACGCTCACCATGCATGCATGACGAGTTTTCTGAAAAAAAAACTAGAATACTGATTCTGATAACGCATCTTATGGGAACAACAGGATTTTTGTTACATTTTGTATATATATACATAAATCCTCTAAGAAGGCCTGTACCCAGCTGTGGGATGTATATAGTCGTAGACACACGTATATACCATAGGCTGTGAGCACATTTGACACTGTTGACAGTCGGTTGCCAGTTTGAGTATTGAACGTCTGGCGTAAACGAGATGGAACTTAGCCACTTATTAAGGAATCAGATCAGATTTTTCTGGCTCTTGCCATAGTCTCCTCTTACGGCGACTATGGGAAGCCCACGGGGCGAAATGTAGTGATGTACCACCACACGGAAAATGAAGATGAATGATGTTAAATACTTGGTTGTATTACACAGAAATTATCACACAATTCCTTGTTAGTTAGCTAACAGATTAGTGTAAGCATTATTAGTTGACCCAACCCTAACCCAGATTAAGTTACACCTTTGACAGCAGCGAGATTGTATCACACTTAAATAATTCCCTTGTTCTTACTTAACTGCGGCGTGACTGTACAGAGATGTTATCTCACGCAACACCCTTTACTTGTGTCTGTTTTGCCTAAACGCGATAATATGAAATGCGGCCACAGTTTCCTTTAAATGAGTACGACAATGGTTTACTAAATAGGGCAACTGCTTCTGTTATAGTCTGCCCATTTTTGGAACTTTAAGAAAACAATTGAAGAAGGCCTATAGCTACTTATTTTATACAATTTTTTAACAATTTATTGTAAGCTACTGCTCGAGAACTGTCCCACGTGGTGCCCTAGCCCTAATGCTTAATCATCACACTGCCTTAGTGTCATATAAGAGCCTATTAATTTGCCTAAAGCCACAGAGCTTGTAATCGGACTGAAAGGCACATGCCAGAAAATTATTCCATTCCTTTGTTGTGCGCATCGCAAAAGATGAAACTTATCGTTTGGTTTGAATGCATGGATTAACACAATCGGGTGGAGTCCCACCTTATATTCGATAGTAAAAGGAGGAGGAGGGAATTAGTATTGGAATTTACGTGGTAGAGCCACGCTGCAGCTATATTATGGTTGTAGCACGAATGGGTCAGTTCGACCGGGGAAGGACCGCTCTCTCACAGAATACCAGCGTATAAATAGCAGCTTAATGCTGCTGAGTTTCGTATGGTCGAGCCGACGCATACGCTATAGCTGCAGCGTGGCTCTACCACGTAAAGAATTTTTACTGGAAACGACGCATTCTATCGTTGTTCTCTGTGGAAGTGGTGATAACGCATCTGCATTTTGATTTTTAATCGAAGATAAATTTAGAATTATATGGGCCGTAGCATCCACTTACCATCAGGTGGAATGTGTGCTTGCCCTAATCTGTAAAAACCTTTGGTAAAAACACTCAAATAATACGGATTTTTTTTTTAATTTAATCATATTAATAAAAATAATAAGGGTTTACTTTTGACTACGCAAACTAGTGTGGTTTCGTTTATAAATACTTGTAGAAAAAGTCTTCGGTTCTTACAACTTTAGGTTTTTTATTACCAATATGTTTTATGATTTGAACCCTGAACTTACGAATCAGGAGTCTGATCCTTAACTAATAAATACTATTAACCGGTTAGTCAAAACTAAATTTAACAATTTATACTTAAAAAAAAAAATCCTAAATAAGAGTTTTATTCAAAACTAAATTTATTTTTACGGGTCCTTGATTCTGGAACACCATTTAATCAACCATGATCGCTTACATAACAGCTTAAGGAAACATTTCTCGAGATTAACTGAGCACTGTTACTATTGCCTTTAATCTCACTCTATCAAACTATATGTTGCACAGGAGTACACTTTAGGAAAGCGGAAATAACTGCTTTCAGCCAGTGTATTCCAGTAGAAACCGGATTTGTCGAGATTTCAGCTGTGTAACCGGTACGGCCATTTTGTGCCAGATAATACACTACCCCATATCATCCTGTGAGGAAGGACTGCGTTCTCACACATTACCAGCGTAAAGTAGTAGCTTAATGCTACTATGTTTCGCGTGTTGAGTGTGAAGAATCGGAGACCCTTTTAACAGGAAACGACGCGTTCCATCATAGACTTCAAGTATGACAAGGCACTGTGATTTTTAATGGATGATTAATATAGATGTCTATGGGCCACAATATTCACTTACCACAGGTGGACTGTGTGCTCGTTTGTTACTCTTATTATACTCGTATATAAAGAAACAAACATTGTCAACTCGCCTGCCAAGTGTATCAAATTTGGAAAATATCCCAGTATTCCTCCCGTGACAACCTCAGGTGATCTGCGTGCTCATTTTCCTCTTCTTCTATGTGGGTCCCACAAATAACTAACGCTTCGTGTATAGGCACAACATCAAGTCGACCGAAAAAACTTCGTTTGAGCTAAAAAAAAACTTCATCAAATCGCTTTTCATAGCGAAATTACTTGTCATCGTTTACAGCATTCGGTTTCTATGAAAATAAATCGAAAAACTCCAAGTTCATAATTGGTTTTGTGAAAGAAAATTATTGGAAAAGCTTATACGCACACAGTTAGTAAGTTATTCAATCAAACATACCTTGGAAAAAATTGGTTTACAAAAAATATTTCATCATATTGCCTTACTTTTTTTATAAAAATAGTACATAAAAACTCACGCCTGTCACCCAGAGGGTTAGGCAGAGACTAGAAACTTCAATTTGACACGATCCTGACACACCTCTTTCGCCTCCTCCACATCCATATACCTATACATACATGTTCGTTTGTTAAGGGTACTCTTAATTTGGCCTATTTTCAATATTATATCGCCAATTTCATCGATAAACTTTCGCCTAGGACGTCCCTTTCCGACTCTGCCGTTCACTTCTGCAACATAAACAAAATTTGTCACTCTTTCCTCATTCATTATTTCTACATGACCAAACCACCGAAGCATTTCTTTCTTAATCCTCGTCACAACATCATTTTGCAAACCACACTCTTCTCTTACTTTTTCTCCTTACATTTTTTTACCCTATCACTCAGATTCAGCCCTACATACTCCTCAGCGGACGCATTTCTACTGCTATTATTCTACTCTCGTGCTTCGTCTGCCACACTCAACTTTCACTACCATACGTTAAAGTAGGCACTAACACAGCATTGTGAATTGCCATACGTGCCTTTTTTGACACATTCTGACTTTTCACAATAGAGTGTAGAGCCCCATATACTCTATTTCCTATTTTCACTCGTCGTTCGATATCCTTATCATATCTCCCATCCCTGCTAATTATTAATTATAATAAATAGAATAATTAATAAAAGCACTATGAATGTGTCCAGATATCTAGCCTCTCTTGAGTCTGGTTACTGTGATCGAATGTAGGTCTGCAGATTAGTTGATTACACATACAGACTGATATTGAAATCATTTAAGAAACACTCGGGATGCAAACTACGTTACTGATAAAAGCGTAAATTTAAAGCTTCAATAATTCAAGTAAGGGAAACTTTAAACGTAATATCAGTAATTTACGGAGACTGTTGAAAAAAACACGTTGAAATAATTAAAAAAAATAACGTGTTAGTATATTCACTACCCTATATCGTCTCTTGGGTGTTGTAAGGCGGCAGAAGGAAATTAAAACAGAAGATGGTCAGCAGCTTCTTTATAACGACTCAAAATAATAAAAAGATACTTACTTACTTACTTACTTATCTTCACGACACAATCCCTAACGGGGTAGCCAGAGAGAACAGATCGCCAAGTGTCACGATCCTTACATACCTCTTTCGCTTCTTTCAGGTTCATTAACTTCTTCATACATGCACGTCTAGGTATCCGAGTACTCTTGACCCTCCCCTCTTCGAGCAATTTGCTCACATGGTCTCGAAAGTTAGTCTCGGTCTACCTCGACACCTTTTAATATTTACTTTCGCTCTATATATTTTCTTCACCATTCGGTCTTCACTCATTCGTTCAACATGCCCAAACCATTGGAGTACGCCCCTATCAATTTTTGTGATAAGGTCATCTTTCAATCCTGCCATATTGCGAATCTCTTCGTTTCGCTTTCGGTCGGCTATGGTAACGCCACACATTTTACGAAGAGATCGCATCTCCACTGCATTCAACTTGCTTTTATGCTTCTTCTGGCATACCCAGGTTTCGCTGCCATATAACAAAGTCGGTACCAACACTGCGTTATGTATTGCAAGGCGTGCACTCCTCACCACGCCTTGCCTTTTTACTAATGCATTCAGGGCACCATTGACTTTGTTTGGCACGACCCTATCCAAATCTAAATCGCATCTTACATCCCGGCTGAAAGCACTCCCCAAGTATACAATTTCATTTAATAAAAAGATGCGGTTGTAAACTCAACTGCCAAGATTGGCAACCATGGCAATATAGAGAGGATCAGGCTATCTGGCGGAAGCTTATGTTCATTAGTGGAGTTTTATCAGATGGATGGAAATAATGAACACTAACAAATTGTGAACTCTCAAAAACACAGTCAGTTTAGCAGTAATCGGTCAGAACGGAGGTCAGAGTAATAGCTAATTCAAGATTAATAAGGTATTTAAAACGTTGAATAAAACTATTATTTACGGATTTAATCGCGTTTAATTACTTTAATTTATTTTTATTATTACATTTCACAGGTTAATTTCTCCCTTACTCGTTTTTCTGCATCGTTGCTAATTTAAATTTCTTTAAAATATTTTTCAGTACAAGTAGAATAATAGGTTCAAAAGATGTCAGTGACTTCGCAGACCAGTGCGAAGTCACTGGTACTGGCACAGATTTTTCACCAGTGAAAAAATAAATTTGTCCTAAATGCGTTTCTATAATGGTGCACTATATTGGAGGGGCGCCGCGAGTATTTTTGAAAAGAAAAGAAAATATGCTTTTAGTTTATTCCTTTTCTATGTTTTTCCATGATGAAAGTTTGGTAAGTTGCCCACGTAAATGTTTCTTGACATTGCAATGCCTTCAGAGCACAGCTAGTAATACAATTGTATGCATGTCACCACGTGATAAATGAAGCTAAGATAGTTCTTGCAACGCTCAGAAGAACAAAGGCCAAGAGCCAACTTTCGGTTTTTGCAGCAACCCCTCGTTAGCGTGCGTTTGTCACATGATAGATCATGCAGACTTGAGCTGGTCGCATATGCGTACAGGGTGCCGATGAATCTATTTTAGGCTTGTCTATTGTTTAGCTATTCTATAAAACCTTAAAATAAAATAAATACAATAAATGAAATAAATATATAATTTGTTAAACGAATTTTATGGATTTTATCGCGTTTACTTTTAACTTTCTTAATTCCTGACGTTTCGGCTGGTTTACAGCTCCCATGGGCACGGGGGAAACAAATCAGGTTTTGAATATTAATTTTTGGTTCGATCTACGCAGAACAAGCTTACATTATTTTGAAGTCTTGCAGTAGTATTCTTGGATTTGGAGCGTCAGTGCTTAACGTCAAATATATATGTATATATATGTTATTTTAAGTTTATATATATAGATATCTTTGTTTATCCTATGCAAGAGAGACAACATTTACAATCAAGCAAGAGTTGATGTTAAAAATGGTGGTAAAATATAAAATTAAAAAATATTACTTAAAAGAATACGTTCAATGGTATTTGCATACGCATTTGCGAACTTATTTTACATTAGGTCTTCATTTTTACACACAAACACACACACACACACACACACACATTGTCTTAGTAATATTATTTGATAACATATTTGAATTTGAAGATGGAGTTTGTGCTCATTAGTTAACTTTATTCTATAAAAAACTTTTGAAATGATTTCTCATTAAGATTTTACTGTCTATTCTTAAAGCTTTAACCTTAAAGCTTAAGCGTTTATCAGTTAGAAGGCTTATTGCTCCAATAACAATAAACCGAGGCTTGTCCCGGATTAACTGTGGGCCCCTAAGGCAATGACTCTTTCCACAGTTATATTAGAGGATTTCGGCTGGATCGAGTTAAAGTTAGGTTTCTAGAAATCATATTTAAGTTAGAAATTGCCAGTCTTTAAAATTATACGTTGTTAGAAGTTACTCTCAAAATTATTAAAATAAATGAGTATATCTTGGTAACAAATTTTAGTTGTAAATAAATATAAGATAAAAACAACACAGATGGCATGCAAACCAAAAGCAACGTTGGCTGTCACGGGCACCTTGAATGTAACCATCTTTAAGAATATTAAGGATTTTTAACAAGGAATTAAATCACGACACTGATTAAAAGACTCGTAGAATGACTGATTCAAGCAAGTTGTCTATTCCGTACTTGAACGAGGTAGGGCTTTAATATAAATATTAATTTATGTTAGATTCGTTATAAGACTTAGACATAAATTAGTTAGGACAAATAAAATACAAAAAGAGATAACTTATTTTACGATTATGGCTTCTCGTAGTTCACCACAACACTACAAGTAATGAATATAAAAATTTGTTGTTTGTTGTTTTTGTTGTATGCAATAAATGATCACAATTTTTTTTACTTTTTGCAGGTAAGTTCGAGACGAGCTGTAATAGTTAACACGGGAGAATACATTTGGTGAAGTAAAAATATTATTGCATGATATAATTACTTTGACAATTAACAAAATAACTGAGGCAAATGGTTCCTGCTATTTCTTCAATAAATTTTGTAAGTAGTTTATACACATGTGCCTACTTATTATATAATTTACTTTAAAAAATTCCCGCTGTGTTATTTGCCGGCTCTTCCCAGAGCAAAAGTTTTTTCCTAACAGAAGTAAAAAATGACTTTTGATAAGAATAACTTGTAACCGATATTAAATAAAAATTTTTATTGTATTCTATTCCTGCGGCATAAAGTTATCGAGTGCCAGCACTATACCGGCACGTGCAGTGTTTGGCGCCGCCTCTGGTGGGATGACCATTCCTTGTGTCGGTCAAGGACCATATGTTTAGCAGTGGACTTGCCACAAGACTTAAAATTCTGCCTTCACCATCACATATTATGATAAGGTTCTGCTTTAATGTTGTTATTCTCATGGCCCTTTCATAGCTGCTTGTATTCGTTCTATGTCTTCGCTTCATAGTTCTATTTATAGAACTGTAATGACAAATAAACTTTCAGTTAACTTGATGATAAGTGACTGGTGCAGCCTATGGACACCTGCAGACCAATAACACATTTATGACATTTTAACAGACTTTGCAAAGCTGCTAACTTCCGAACTGGGCGATGGCGTATGATTATGATTCGTGGGTGTCTTAATTTAATAAAATCTATACACATATAAATAAAATTGATGTTTCTGTTCGTAATTTCGAAATAACTGCCTTATATTGAGCTGAGAGGGTTATTTGCATGTCATATATTACATGCATACTACTCTTAGAAATGGATTAAACGATTATAATGAAACTTTTACATACAGATGGAGAACAATGCCTACAATGCTAAAGAGTAGACGAAAACCTTGGTGATTTTTTTTAAAACAGATTTAAAAAAAAATTGGCCTTTTATTATCTTAAATACAAATAACGCCACATTAATTGATACTAATTCTGACGATGTTGGGACGCGTCGTTAGTGAAACAATATATTAATTTGTTCTATTTCGTCTGCCCTTACCACTGTTAGGACATTGTACTCTCCCACTGGAGATTTAAAATAAAGGAGGATTTAAAATAATCGTCACTCTTGGCATGAGATGGCACCAGACGTCTCACGAAGTCACACTTGCAAGTCGCCTAAACAGCCTAAAACACGATTCCGGTGGACCGATGTCAAGCAACAGTTTTGTTAGGTCGTCATTTCGTCTATTAGGGGACCGCCCTTTACTTCGCTTCCTAATTCGAGGATGCCGACACGAGAACCTTTTCAATAATTTTAATTCCATAAAAAATGGTCTTCCACAAGGCTGCGTGCTATCATCGACGCTGTTTCTTCATCAATGATATGTTGCAAACTGGTAACATTTATTGATATCCAGACAACAGCAGTGGTGATGCCTTATACACCGACCGTGCCAATATTTCTCGGAAAAAACTTGAGTCTGAAGTCGAATCAATGCTTAACAAAATCTCGGATTAGGGACGACTAAATCTACTCCAATTCAATACCCAGAAGACACAAGTTGCACGTTAACCGCAAAGAGAATCGCTTTGTCGTATCTACTCAGTTTAAAGGCACTCCCCTTGCTGCCTCAGCTGGCATCAGAAGCCTCGGCCACATGAGTTAAGAAATCGGCGTCGACATATCGAATAATGTGTGTGCAGTTTCGTGGTCACTTGGAGGGTAAGGCCAAATTGGCAAATGTATTTGGAAATGGAATGGAATTGGAAAATGGCAAATTGGCAAAAATAATTCTTCTTACATCCATCCATCTAACATACCATATGTTAGTAAAAAACTGAACACAAAAACTATACAAAACTATTAATACACATATATAAATATAAAGCTAATGTTTTATAGACTTATGGAACTCATAACCAATCAATATACCTTGCGATTGGGTTGTAATTAAGTTTGTTGCTAATCATTCGGTTTATTTTTATTTAATTACTAACATCGATTATTTATATTAGTATTGTCAGTTACGAGTACTATGCGACACCGCGGCGGGTCTAGTTTGATACCACAGCGGGCTTTAGTTTATAAATCAACAGGGAATATTCAAATCTGCGTACGGTTCACACGTGTTGTGTAATTTATGGTAATGATACGATAACCAGTGGTTAAATATAATAAAAACGAATGTTACGTTAATTATACCGTACATGTATCCGGATACATCCCAAGAGGCGCATTTAAATGATAATGGCGCTTGTAGGCAATTAAAAATATAATTAAAATTTAAAATGTGACAGTAACTCCACCCAGATGAGTTGTAATGGGAAGAACCACCCGAAATTTTAGCTCTCAGGGGTAATAACGCATCTGCCTTTTGATACTTCAACGAGGCTTGTTGTAGATGTCTATGGCCTACAGTATTACTTACCATCAGGTAGACTGTGTGCTCGTTTGTCACCTGTTTCTTTAAAACAAATAGTACCTTTTGTCGGCGGTGGGTATGTATATTTTACTTCATTATACACACAACGTATACATAACATAACATCAAACACTCACGCCTGTCACCCAGAGGGGTAGGCAGAGACTACGGACTTCCATTTGGCACGATCCTGACATACCTCTTTCGCCTCCTTTACATCCATATATCTACGCATACATGCTCGTCGGTTAAGGGTACTTCTAACGTGGCCCATTTTCAAAATATCGCCAATTTGGTCGATAAACTTTTTCCTAGGGCGTCCCTTCCCGACTCGGCCATTCACATCTGCCATATAAATTTGCTTTGTCACTCTTTCCTCATTCATTCTTTCTACGTGACCAAACCACCGAAGCATTCCTTTCTTAATCCTGGTCACAACATCATCTTGCATACCACATTTATCTCTTATCACGCAATTTCTCACCCTGTCATTCAGATTACACCCTAGCATATTCCTTAAAGACCGCATTTCTACAGCATTTATTTTACTTTCGTGCTTCTTCTGCCACACCCAGCTTTCACTACCATACATTAAAGTAGGGACTAACACAGCATTATGAATTACCATACGTGCCTGTTTTGACAAATTCTGGTTCTTCATAATAGAGTGTAGTGCCCCATTCACTCTATTCCCTGCATTTACTCGTCGTTCTATATCCCTATCATATCTACCATCCCTGCTAAATACACATCCCAAATACACACATATTTACACATATACATTAATACGTACGTTAATAAATACATACAAACAAAAAAATAATACACTTCTTTAGGACTCAACTGTAGAAGGATAAAAATAATATACCATAGCTGTCCAGTCAGTTATATGAAATAAGAATTAGAAATATGTACTTTTATTATTTCTGCTACCAAGTGCAAGGTGTGCGTGAACTGCTGTGTTCCATCTGAAGGGTTTAGAGAGCCAATATAGTAAATCCTCAGAGATGACAACACATATCTAGCTTTCTTTATTTGAAGTTGCCGTAATCCATGGTCTGAAGAAGACACAGATCATCAGGTGGGCTGTAAGTTTTTTTGTCACCTGTGTTTTATAAAAAAATATGTGATGTAGGTAACCTGTTAGCATAGGTTAGCATAGGTTCCGGTGCAGCGACAGATCGCGCTGCGCCGAGAGGAGCTCCGTCAGGTCTTGGTGGCGGAATGGAGGCAAAGGCTTCTGCGCCCTACCGCCGGCCTCGCTATCGTCGGGGCGATCCGGCCAGTACTCGACGACTGGCTCGGGAGAAGGCACGGTTCCCTGTCGTTTAGGGTGACGCAGGTGCTGTCGGGGCACGGCTGCTTTGGCAAGTACCTGTGCCGCATAGACAGGGAGTCGTACGCTCGGTGCCACCACTGCGTCCATTGCGGGGAAGACACGGCGCAACACACGCTCGCCGAGTGTGTAGCTTGGGAGGAGCAGCGCCGTGTCCTCACAATTGAAGTAGGAGGCGATCTGTCGCTGTCGGCCTTAGTGCGGAGGATGGTCGGTAGCTCAGAATCGTAGGATGCAGTGGTATCCTTCTGTGAGGACGTGATGTCGCAGAAGGAAACTGCGGAACGGGAGAGGGAGATCTCGACTCCCTTCCCTGGCCGCAGAAGGCGCACCGGGCGCAGGAGAAGGGCGGACAACGCCCTTTTCCAGCCCCCATGAATGAGTCCAGGGGCGAGGGACTAGGGGAAGCCCCCGCCCCCCTATTCGATGGACCCGAGGCGGAGGCACGCGTGGGTGTCGGCGCGCGCCTCTGAGGTGATACACGGGGTAGTTGAACACCTCACTACCCCGTGCAGGAGACGAGGCCCGTACAGACCGGGCCAGCACTAGTGTGGGGCTGCGGAAGAATTTGGATTCCCGCGGACCCTCGCGTGCACGTGCGAGGAGACACCGGGGTGGTTTTAGCCGGTAAGAGTCCGGCACACCCCTCGGCCTTTCCCCAGGCAGAGGCAGTCCATGAGGATTTCCCCCGCAAAAAAAAAAAACCATATTATTTTAATAATAAAAGAAGAAAAAAAAACAAAAAAAGGTTAGCATAGGTTAGCATAGGTTAATATAAGTACAAAGAATTAATGTGAGAATATCCTGTTGACCTGAAAAGTAGCTTGTCGTCACTATTACAAAAAAAAAAATTCTTAAAACATTTGCATGATTGCACATCTCGGTCGATTGCGAAAGCTTCGGGAGTGCTTTTGTATTTATTTACGAGTATATGAGTTTTGTTTGCACACAAACACCTACCAAAACACTGAGCTTTATGGTCGATAAGCTGCTATGATGCGATGTCCTCTCGTTTAGTCTTGTGTATCATTGATAAAACTCCATATTTTTTTAAATTATAGGTTTTATAAAAAAAACTTTTAAAAAAACGTTACATACATTTTCTCACAGACACTGTAGAGACAGCTTAATACTTGTACCGTGTGGCATTCAAACCATTGCTATCAGTGTTGAAACTCATTGCTAAGCCACTACGACATGGAGCCGTCTTTATAGTTAAATGAAGTAACAGCCTATATATGTATGTATATACACCAATGCTGGGCATAAGCCTCCTCTCATTTCTGAGAGGGAGGGAGCCGTCTTTAAATTTAATAATTTAATTGTACTTTCAATAGGGTAATCTAAAATGGAAGTTCTAATTTATATAATTTATCTATTCTTAGATGAGTTACTTTTGCATGAGCGTAGAATAGAATATTATCTCGTATTGCGTCCAACGGTCAGTTGTGTGATAACACGATTACAAATTACGGAAGCAGTTATTCAAAGTTATCTTACCAAAAGTTTCCACTTGGTCTTTGAATAATACCTATTGAATTTAATTAAAGTAATGTTTATTGTATACGAGATATTAAAAAAAGTTGGTAAACTTTGGATAAATCTATTATATTAAATATGTTAAAAATTTGCGGCCCCTGCAGAGTCCACTTCATGTGAAGATGCCTAGTTTAGTGGCGAAACACGTGTCGTATTATTGACATTGGTGTGTCTTTCCTAGTGAAGTGGCGTTGGGTATAATGGTTCTGGGATTAGTGGCGATGGGGATACTACACGCTATTGCAGGAAGGCGGGAGGTGTTCTTCAAACTATACGTAAGACACCTCATTTTATAATATAACGCGGATCTTAGCTATATAATTTTTAAACTCTATGATTTTCTGTAAATCGTATTATTATAATATAATTACAATATATTATAACCATTTATGTTATAATAATAATTAATTTAATTCTTATTCTTAATTCGCTCATTTCAAATGCAAAGCGCTCCAAATTTCACCAAATTATGACGTTGAATATGAAATATCGGAGTAATTAAAAAATTAAAAAAAATTTTTTTTTTCAAAATTTTTCATTAACGATATCTCACGAAGGAATCAATCGATTTTGACTGGACCGGCAGCGATCGTCGTGGTTTTTCAAGGTTAAAAGCTGATTAGTTTTTGAAATCGATAGGTAAAGCCGTTTAAAAGTTATTCCTAACAGTATTTCAAAATTTTTATTTTTGAGATTTCTCAAAATCTACCAATCCGAATTAGTTAACATTCATAGGTAATCTAAGTTTGATGATAGACTTTGGCTTAGTTCATTTCAATTGGTTTATTTCGGTCCAAGTATAATTTTACTTATTCTGCTTTAATTTTAATTAAGTAGATTATTCCTTAAAACCACTGATAAAGTTGATAACGATGCGACTGGCGTAGCTTTTAGCTGCGGTAAAGCTCCAGTTTATTGTTATGGAGCAATAAACCAAACAGTGATGACTTAGCGAAGATTATGCGTCATAGAGTCAATACAATCAAAGTGCCTTAAAAATTTTGTTATAAAGGCCAAAGGATTGTTGATTTGTCGTTGACAACGCCAGGTAGATTTTAAAATTATAATGTTAAACCGCATAGAGCCGGTGTAAGAACGTCCACTACTCCATATCGTCCCGTGGGAGCCGTGAGGGGCGACAGGGGGGACAAACACAACACACACAAACTACGAAATGGACAACAGCGATTTCCCACCAACAACTGACAAAAAAACTATGGTTGCATTGCGACACACCAGGCATACGTGGCAACTATGGCAAATATCCCTTGTTAGGTAATCTTAGGGGTAGGCCTTTGTTTAACAGTGGCCTTTGACAGACAAGCCGTGGTAGCTCAGTGGTTAACGCTCGCTGTAAATACAACAGAACGCGAGTAACCCGGGTTCGATCCCCGCCGGCACCAATGAAATTGTTAATTGCAATTTTAAGTGCTGATTTACCACGTGCTCGGCGGTGAAGGAAAACATCGTGAGGAAACCTGCATGTCTGAGGAATAAGAAAAAAAAATATTTCGAAGACATGTGAAGTTCGTCAACACGCATTTGGGCAGCGCGGCGGACACTTCCTTGCCCTAAACCCTCTCAGAAATGAGGGGAGGCCTGAGCCCAGCAGTGGGACGTATATAAGCTGTAACTTTACTTTACTTTTTGACAGACTGTTATGTATGAATAAATTACAATATCATAATTATATTATGAAGGTATAATATTTATACATATTGGTGGTATTGGATTGGATTATATGGATTGTAGGCATGTGAGTGAGGGGACTGATTTACGAAATGGTAAGATATGGAAGTAGATGGATGTAGGTGGCTCAGGACCATACTTTGTGGCATTCCTTATACGGGGCGTATTAGGCGGGCTTTCATTCAAATTCAATCAAATAATGCCAAAAAAAAACACCCAAAAAAAGCTTTGTTCAGCTGTAAACTTGTGAAGGGCTGTAATGACGATGAATGATGATGATGTAGTAGGAATAAAACATTTTTAGTAAAAATAAGGTGATATACACTCTGTAAACACTAGGAAGAAACACAAGGTAGTGATACCAATTTTTCGACTCCACAGAGTCAGTAATTCATTCTTATACGCTATTACAACAGTCCCAGAAAATATACAAGGTATATATATTACCAAGTTTAAATATTTAATTAAAAAAAAAACTGTATAAAAAGGATTATTATGATATAATATCCCCAATCTATTAGTTATACATCTACCCAAAAATGAGCTAAACATTTTATGAATAATAATAAAAATGTTTTTCTTGCGTTCGACTCAGAGACACTTAATATACAGTTGTCTTCTTATTTAAGTAACAAGGAAAATGAAAGTTATTAATGAATATCTGGATTACATGAGGGACACGTCCCATGGGAAGGCCTTCCGAAAATTAATTTAATGTCGCAAATTGGGTGGATAAGGTAATATGAGATTGTTTGTAGATTGTAGCAATTTAAGAATATATTTCATTACATTATGAAATCATATTATATTTAATAACGAAAAATGTTGTGACTCGTTTTTGATTTTATGCCCTTTTTATTAAGGGATAATAGTAAAAAATTAATGGCCTATACTACCTCAAATGGCTTAGCAAGATCCTCCGTTATGCTGAAAATATTGCAGCATTAATTTTGAAATAAATATACAGTAAAGTTGAGGATTAATGTTAAGTACTATGTTAAACGAAAACACGACTTCATAAAATTTTCTCCATAGAAAAAAAAATCCAAAGTTACCTCCAAACCGAACAATAAACCGCTGGTATTCATAAAACACTTTAAATTAAATCATGAAACTTTGCATACTAACTGAACTAACTATAAAGCAGGGCTTATGTTTTTATTTTTTTTAATTACCATTATTTTCATTGTAAAAAGAAATTACCTAAGCTATCGGCGTACTGAAGCTTGTTCCTGCCGCCTAATATTGTCAGATACATTGTAATACAGCAGATCTGCCGTATTTTCACGCCGTCTACTGGATACCGTATTTTTATAATTACATTGTGTGGAGACACAGAATTTCATTTCATATTGAACGCTCCTTATGAAAAATATCGTTGATTATGAATGATACATAGCACAAAGAGAATAGGGCATTCATGTGTTCTCCTTCTCAGAGAATATATTTTTATGTTTATGTTCTCCGTATTGGCCGTACCATAGAGGTTAATATTATTTAGGTAAATTAAGTTGGATATGTCATAGTGTTGTTTTAATGTTATATATTGTTACATTTAAATTGTTTGATATTGCATTGAATTGACACCAACTGCTTTGGCGGAGCTACAGCAAATAGACGATCAATGGCGGAGATTTCCGAAACTAAAAAAAGATTTAGATACAAGAAAACAACTCTATGTATTTCGAAATAAGGTAAAAAGAATTTTCATCAAGTACAAGTTTTGAACTTTCTATACATTTTTCTTCTTATAGAATACAATATAGGAGAAGCAGTTTGAAGGCAGTTTGAGAGACAAATTAATTACTGAAACAACTAAGGGAAATATTATACTGACAAAACAGGCCGTTGTCCAAGCTGAAATCTTTAAACTCCGAAATTTACTAAAAAGTGTGGCAATCGATAGTGACAAAGACTAAACTATTTTGTACATAAAGATATTAAGATGTTTAGTTACTTTGAGAATATTATGTTTAAAATAAATAAATATTTTACGTAATAAAATAATTATTTCCTTTTTTATACGTCATTTAATTGCACTGTTAAATACACTGTTTTTTTCGTCAAACACTGTAATTTTCTCGCAAACATCGTATTTTTATATGGAAAACACGGTATTTTCGATAATCTGGTCTAGCAACACTGCTGCCGCCTGATCAGTTTCGCTTCGGCTTTCGAACGGGAAAACTGTGTCACGATCATAATACACATTACACAACAGGACGACGTAAAATAAAAATGTGAAATAACCGTAATAAAAATAAGAAGCGACTGGGTTGGCGCAAAGAAACAGGCATAAATATAATAAAGCTAATGGAATAAGTATATAACGACCTATCTACTTACAGTATTAGTGATTACAAACATGTCGGTAGATAGAATACGACTCGCGAGGAAGCTGGGGCAAAATTATAATTTGAGCTGAGGCAGTATAGGCCCTTAATAAGCTCAGCGAAGCTGGTTTTTAATTCGCCTTCTCAGCGTATAAACTATGACAATGTCACCCCTATGAGGCAATGAATAGGAGAGTCTGGTAAATATCTCAAAATTGAGAAAAGAACCTTCACACACAAGTACTTTCATTTATATTTATATTTATCCGTAGGTTACGGATAAATTGTTAGAATTTGTCTTGTAAAAAATTCGAATTCTGAGTAAAGATACTTCGACTTTGTGAGTCTTTCAATGATCGCGTAACTTCTGAATAATTCGATCGATTGACGTCATATTCACACAAAATATTTTCATCAAAACGATTCACAGCTGTGTAAGGATTCGATAGGTGGCGCTGTAGTTAATTTGCTAATATGCTACCAGATCCATGTTTAAGGATCAAAATGGCCATTTTTTCACAATATATGTTAATTGGGCGCCAAAAAGTATTAATAAATGTTATACATATTTACACTGTAAAAAATTATGGAGTGAACACATTATTATTGAGTAAGCAAGTATTTAAGAAGTAAGTTTGTTATGACAGATATATTAACAGACTACTGGGTAATCCCGAATTTTGGCAGGAAACAGTAATGATGCTGCTTAAGCGAAGCGAGAGAAAACTAGTAGAATATGTGATAAAAAAATATTCTCCAAACCGAATTTCGGCGGCGGCCAGCCTCAACGGGGACTATTCGTTTGTGTAGGACAGGATTATAGTGCCCGAGTGTATGTGTAAGCACAGGTGCACTCTCTATTCCCTCACATTTATTGTCAGATGGGAAGGTAAGCTGACAGGACCGGAGAGAGATCAGGCGTAGGACCAAAGGCTCTACGTGCTTTTCGAGGCACGGGGGTGAAATACTGCTAAGTATCTGACTCCGCGCAAATACTGAGAATTTCTTAACAAAAGTTCGAACCCAGGACCTCATGATCAGCGGTCGCGACCACTAAACCAAAGAGGTAGTTAGTAGACTACGTAACAACATTATTATATCTTAGCTAGTTGTGTTGCGAGCGAGCATAAAATCTCTGTGATTAATCAAGTGACCATCGCAGTCGACCTAACGAGCGCTCGGGGTGTAAGTCGCAAAAACGCCTTGTACGGTTTTTGTTTTGCTACAGCGCTGCGTGAATTTAACTTACTTAAATAAGTTGACACGCCCTTAACCCAGAGGGGTAGGCAGATACTACGGACTTCCATTTGGTACGATTCTGACTTACCTCGTTCGCTTCTTTCACGTCCATATAGCTACGCTTCAATATTAATCAGTTAACTAAGTTATGTGGTAAAAGCAAAAAAATACTTTCAATCAGAATTACTTGTAATCTATATTAAATCAAAAAGTATTCTATTTTATATTTTAACATCCCATTGCGTTTCGTTCCATTCCAACATATTCCATTCCATTCTTTCGTTCTTTTTCTTTTATAATATTATCTGAGATTTAAAAACATTTATTATTACATAGCTATGATTTGCCGTGTGGTGACCGCGTTACGGCGTAAGAGGTACTTAAAGTTTTATTTTTCATTTGAAGTTGTCTATTAGTATGAATATTTAGCAGGTGGACTGTTAGTTGTCATAATTATTAATCAATAAAAAAAACATAAGTAAAATCGACTTCAAGGAACTAATAAGAAAATAATCACTTGATAAATTCACATTTCTACGTGGTAGGGGCACGCTACAGCTATGTTATATACGTAAAAATTATATAGTATTAAAATAGCAGCTTAATGCTCCTTTGTTTCATATGATGAATGTAGAAAACCGGATACGGTTGTCTTTTTCCTGAAAACGAAGCATCTTAGTCCTCGGTGTTGAAAACGAATCTGCATTATGATTCTGAACAGAATAGAGATGTAGATGTCTATTGTCTATGGTACACAGCGTCCACTTACCAGGTTAACTGTGTGTTCGTGTATACCTATATCCTATGAAAAATTTGTGTAATACAGTTTCGACTTCAGAAGTTATTAAATTATGTGGAATTTTTTTATTCATACATGCATTATTATTTATTATATAATATGCATTGCATGTTATTAAGACACCAACAGCTACTTAAGTTTTTTTTGTCTGTCTGTCCGGGTTTTGTTTTAATGCAACAGTAGCCTAATGGCAGGGCGCGGACCGCGTATTCTAAAAGGTCGTGGGTTCGAATCCGCCATTCGACTACTGGCGTGAACCAATCGTAACACAAACAATTTAAGCTTACCACGAGTGGTTAAGGGGAATATTAGTAATGTTTATAGCATTGTTAATATTCTAATATTAAAAAAAAACTTCAGAACGGCTGAACCCGTGGAGACGAAACTTCACAAATAGATAGAGAACAGAACAATGCGAGGAAGAATCTAGGATATTTTTTTTCTAAGAAACTTATTTAAAAAACATCGAAACCTTGATACAATAAATAGTCTTCAATTATCTCAAATGTAAATGACACCACATTAGTATATAAGGATTTGATTGGTTAATTGAAGATATCGCATAACATCCATTAAAAAAAGTGAAGTTGAGAACCTTCTCTTTATTGAAGTCGACTAAAAATGGAACGGATCAGGACGGCATGTTGGACTCTAAATAATTTTATAAAAGTTGTACCCTCGAAATGAATACTCCTAAAACCTAACTAAGCAGAATCAAATAACTTTTCCACTACATTGATTTAACTGCCTATATTTGACGGTCGGGACTCTTGAGAGCGACCGTGATAAAGGCGATCTCACTTTCTTACACATGAACTATTTACACTCGACGTAAAAACTATATTTGTGTGTTTTGAGAAACCAAATAGACAAAAAAATGATAGTAGGTATCATCTTCATCGCCATATCATCTTAATTTTATTTACTATTTTTTGTTATTTTTAGGCCAGCAAATACTTTTTAGTACGGGATTTGGGCCCGAATTGGACTTATGAAGGGCTGTAATGATGAGTGATGATGAGACAAACGAAATTGTACCATAACCGATCGATCGATTGGTAAGAAATGATGACTGATCCTTTTTTACTCTTAATTTATTTAGGGGCTTATGTATCCAACCGATATTTAAGCCCCCTATTTAAGTATCATAATTACATAATGATTTCTTAAATTTACGCGAACACTACACATTGAATAAAACTATTATTTACGGATTTTATCGCGTTTAATTACTTTAATTTATTTTTATTATTATCCCGACGTTAGTGACCATAGTGAGCCAGATCTATTCACCAACTTATAAGCTGGCACAATACTTAGCAAAAATACTATCACCACTGAGAGGACATACCAGAGCACACACAAAGGATTCATACCATTTTGTGAGTGAGATAAAAGACCTACATCTCGCTAACAATGAAACTATGGTCAGTTTTGATGTTCAGTCACTATTTACATGCCTACCTATTGTGGACTGCATCTCAATTGTAACTAGGAAGCTAGAAGAAAATAACATGCCTCAAGAATATGCAATACTACTTGAACATTGCCTCACATCTGGCTATCTATTGTGGAAGGAGGAGTTCTACAAGCAAGTAGATGGTGTGGCGATGGGCTCACCTGTGTCTCCCATAGTCGCCGACATATTCATGGAGGACTTTGAGGAGAAAGCCCTTCTTACTGCTCCTGTAAATCCAAGGTTCTACAAGCGGTACGTAGACGACACTTTCACAATTTTACCATCTGACAAAGTAACTGCATTTTTAGACCACCTTAACTCCATAAACTCTAAAATACAATTCACAATGGAGTTAGAGGCAAATAATTCTTTAGCTTTCCTAGATGTTTTAGTCATCCGAAATCCTGATAACACTATTGGTCACACTGTGTATAGGAAAAAGACCCATACCAACCGATATCTAAATGGTGAATCTCACCATCATCCTTCACAGTTAGCTACCGTGGGTAAATCTTTGTTTCAGAGAGCACGAGGGATCTGTGACAGAAAACATCTGGCCGCGGAGCTTCAGCACGTCAAGCAAGTATTGCAAGACAACAAGCTTCGGGTCCCGCGCCTACGTCACAGTGAACGAGTGAAGCCGGCAACAGTCGAGCGCGCACCTGCTCTACTACCATATGTTGGAGGAGTCACGGACAAGATTGGCTACATCTTGAAGCGAGCGTCCATTAAGACATACTACAAGCCGCTGAAGAAGATTAGTCAATTTTTACCATCCATCAAATGTAATATTCCTCTACAAGATGCAGGTGTGTACAAGCTAGATTGTGAATGTGGTCTCTCTTACATAGGTCAAACAAAGAGATCTATAAAAACCCGCGTGAAGGAACATATAGCTGATGTGAAGCACCGACGCTCCGGGAAGTCTGCAGTCTGCGAACATGTTCAAGATCGTCCCCACCATTACATTAGATTTGATAAACCACAAATTCTCGCAAAAGAACACCGATTCCTACCAAGGATGATACGCGAGGCTATTGAAATTAAAAAAACATCCAAATTTCAATAGAGAAGATGGTTGGGTGCTACCATCTGCTTGGGATCCTATAATCAACAAAATTAAACCCAAACCCAAGCATACCACTGCAAGACTTCATGATACTATAAGCTCGTTTTGCGTAAATCGGACCAAAAATTAATATTAAAAAACTGAAGGTAGCCGGACTAACTATGACATTGGGACGTCAAACATCTCAGTCCCCCCCGTGACCATGGGCGCTGTAAAGCACCCGAAACGTCGGGATAATAATAAAAATAAATTAAAGTAATTAAACGCGATAAAATCCGTAAATAATAGTTTTATTCAATGTGTAGTGTTCGCGTAAATTTAAGAAATCATTATGTGAACCAGTACGGACTGGTAATAGCAAATAAAATTCGCCGATTAGAAGATCTTAAAACCAAGCGCGCAAGATATATAACATCTTTAAATTTCTTGAAGAGATGCAGAGACCATAATCTCATTCCTACGTGTGTCAAAATATCACCAAAGAAGGACATTCGAGGAAGCGCTAAGATCTTAAATCAGGCAAGTAAAAAGTTGTTACGGACGGTGATTCAGCAGAAACGGTTCGATTTACATTTCATAAACAACACCATAGACAATTTGTCCAGTGAACTAAAGACAATTTTAACGACATTTGATTTTAATAATTGCATCGAAACTTTAAACAAACGAGAAACATCAAAATACAATGAATGCAAAAATAAACAAATAGAAAAATACCAAAAATTAACGATCAAATCAAATGCCAAACATCCAAGTCAACGCCCGAACAATAAACAACCGTTGACCATAGACACAAACTATAAACAACGCACTGTCTGTAATTTGTCAAAACATACACTGGACGAACCGACAATGAAAGTATTAGCGAAGGGAATGAACTTCGCATTAACTCCGCGAAAAAATCCCGTACGAAGAAATTATCTGCAGTGTTGAGGATTGTCTGTTTAAGAATAATATCGGTAAGGAAGATTTGGAGGCCATACGTCAAGATATTTCGTCCTTGTTACGTCGCAGTTCAGTGCCGAAACCAAACCTTCCCAAAGACGAATTTACAGCGCTAAATAACTTACGGAACAGACCAGAACTCACGATTCTCCGCGCGGATAAAGGAAATGCTACGGTAGTAATGGACACGTCGGAATATAATTTTAAAATACAACAACTTTTATCGGACGAAAGTACATATAAAAAGGTCAAAACAGACCCTACAACTAACACGCTTAAAACAACTAGCGATTTAATAAAGAAATACTCCGAAAAATTAAATCTCGACGTGAATTCGCTAATACCATCATGTGCCAAACCAACGAGGTTGTATGGGTTACCGAAGATACACAAACCAAACGCTCCACTACGTCCCATAGTGAGCCAGATCGATTCACCAACTTATAAGCTGGCACAATACTTAGCAAAAATACTATCACCACTGAGAGGACATACCAGAGCACACACAAAGGATTCATACCATTTTGTGAGTGAGATAAAAGACCTACATCTCGCTAACAATGAAACTATGGTCAGTTTTGATGTTCAGTCACTATTTACATGCCTACCTATTGTGGACTGCATCTCAATTGTAACTAGGAAGCTAGAAGAAAATAACATGCCTCAAGAATATGCAATACTACTTGAACATTGCCTCACATCTGGCTATCTATTGTGGAAGGAGGAGTTCTACAAGCAAGTAGATGGTGTGGCGATGGGCTCACCTGTGTCTCCCATAGTCGCCGACATATTCATGGAGGACTTTGAGGAGAAAGCCCTTCTTACTGCTCCTGTAAATCCAAGGTTCTACAAGCGGTACGTAGACGACACTTTCACAATTTTACCATCTGACAAAGTAACTGCATTTTTAGACCACCTTAACTCCATAAACTCTAAAATACAATTCACAATGGAGTTAGAGGCAAATAATTCTTTAGCTTTCCTAGATGTTTTAGTCATCCGAAATCCTGATAACACTATTGGTCACACTGTGTATAGGAAAAAGACCCATACCAACCGATATCTAAATGGTGAATCTCACCATCATCCTACACAGTTAGCTACCGTGGGTAAATCTTTGTTTCAGAGAGCACGAGGGATCTGTGACAGAAAACATCTGGCCGCGGAGCTTCAGCACGTCAAGCAAGTATTGCAAGACAACAAGCTTCGGGTCCTGCGCCTACGTCACAGTGAACGAGTGAAGCCGGCAACAGTCGAGCGCGCACCTGCTCTACTACCATATGTTGGAGGAGTCACGGACAAGATTGGCTACATCTTGAAGCGAGCGTCCATTAAGACATACTACAAGCCGCTGAAGAAGATTAGTCAATTTTTACCATCCATCAAATGTAATATTCCTCTACAAGATGCAGGTGTGTACAAGCTAGATTGTGAATGTGGTCTCTCTTACATAGGTCAAACAAAGAGATCTATAAAAACCCGCGTGAAGGAACATATAGCTGATGTGAAGCACCGACGCTCCGGGAAGTCTGCAGTCTGCGAACATGTTCAAGATCGTCCCCACCATTACATTAGATTTGATAAACCACAAATTCTCGCAAAAGAACACCGATTCCTACCAAGGATGATACGCGAGGCTATTGAAATTAAAAAACATCCAAATTTCAATAGAGAAGATGGTTGGGTGCTACCATCTGCTTGGGATCCTATAATCAACAAAATTAAACCCAAACCCAAGCATACCACTGCAAGACTTCATGATACTATAAGCTCGTTTTGCGTAAATCGGACCAAAAATTAATATTAAAAAACTGAAGGTAGCCGGACTAACTATGACATTGGGACGTCAAACATCTCAGTCCCCCCCGTGACCATGGGCGCTGTAAAGCACCCGAAACGTCGGGATAATAATAAAAATAAATTAAAGTAATTAAACGCGATAAAATCCGTAAATAATAGTTTTATTCAATATCATAATTACCCCTATTTAAGGTTAGTTATGAACTAGAAATTGACACGTAGACTGTAATTTTGCTAATACAAGTGAATAAAATTCTAAATCGTGCACATTTATCTCAAAAATATGCACTTATAAGAATTCTCTTATTTTCTCGAATTTAACACATTCCATTTGTAAATGCTAAATGTCATTTTGCCCACATACTTCACTGTGATGGGGAATCAGCTTCCATCATTGTTTTAAGTAGGAACACTTTTTAGAAGGAGAATGTCACTTTGAATGGTTCAATATTAGATACATTAATTCGTCAAAATATTCTTTGAACATAAAAATTTCCTCCAGACCTAATATTGATCACGATTACCAGTCTTAAAGGAGACTAGCCATCTGCGCAAGACAGGATTTTAGTGCCAAAGTGCATGCGCAAACACAGGAGCACTCATTATTCCCTCAACTCTTATATGCCTTCGAATCTGGGACTATTAAATTGCTAAACCAACGAGGCAGTAATTTACTCACAGATATTCGAAACAAGTGTTAAGATTTGTTAAGGGAAAGCCTTACCTAAATATATTCTGAGTTTTAGAACTGAACTTCACCTTATTAGTAAAGTCTGAAAAGAGCTAGATGGAGGATAATTCTTGATAGATTTCCAGACGTGTTATTGTCAGAATAATGTCGGCTGCGGTCATTCCATCAACGCTTGAACCTGATTAAATGGCGGTCGGGCATCGTTAGGATCCCGCGGAAATTTGTTTCGGTCCGCCTTTTCCCGATTCCCGAGTAAATAGTGTACGTAATGCGACGGTCTGGAGGGTCCGGTTTCTTTATCGAGGGCGTGCGGAGCCCCATTCATTGATTCAGACAGTTCTGTGTGCGTAGCACATTTAGGATTCGCCACGACGTCGGTTCGCCGTGCCAAAATAATTGGTGCGATGTTTAAATAGGAATGATTCCTTCGAAGGTTTTCGGCTTGTTCAAACTATGATCATTTACTTGATGATCTGTTGCATACATATTTTTTTTTTATTGTAAAGCTTTATTTATATTTGTAAGTTTATCATAATACATGATTAATTTTGAGTTACATTTTTAGATGTGTGATTTATTTTGATTCGGAATATTAAATACTGTACTACTTTTAAACAACTACTGACCTTGAATTAGGGCCAAAATATGTGTTTTATTGAATAAGGGTGACAAATGAGCACACATTCCACCTGATGATAATTGGATGCTGTGACCCATAGACATTTACGTCTATCCTGAATACGAATCTGATGATGAAAAATGTCTCGCTTTCATTAAAAAGGCTACAGAACACTACACTCAGCTTAAGAAATACACCAGCATTGCAAAGCGTGGTCCTTCCCCGGTCGAGCTGAGCCATTCGTGCTACAAACATGATATAGCTGCAGCGTGGCTCTACCATATATAATTCCATAAAAGACGATCACAAATTGTGGAGCCATTAGTTAACACTGTAAAATTTATTATTAACCCGACCGGTTAATAATAAATTTTATGGTCGAGTTATTAATAAACTTTATATTTTTATTTCGTAAAAAGTTAAAAATGAATTGTGCCGGAAAGGAACGTCTGTCGGCCAGCTAGTTACAAAACATAATTCGCGAAATTTTACTATCCCCATCGACATTTACGCTGTAGAAGCTGAGACTGACGCGATCCCGGCACTTTATCTTCCTGGAGCCCCAACTTTCTTCAAATAAAACCTCACTGAATATTAATAGATAATTAGCTAAAGTACTTGAAAACATTACACTTGTAGACGGAGCGTCGTCGACAGTTAGCAAATACTATTTCGGTGTCTAATGAATAGCAAATATTGACCTTGTGCCGCTGTTCTTTGTTTTCTTTAGTCAAACGTCAATCAGAAATTCTATTAACTTCCGTGTCTGTTGTATTCATATTTAATGATGTAAGAATATTATCATATCATCCCATTGGTGTCCCAAGCGACTCGGCGACAGAGATAAACAAATCAGGAAATGGGCAGCAGGGTTTTTCTAATAACAACTAAAAACAAAAAACTGCGCTTTCCTACGCACTAGCCAAGCGTGGCAACGATGGCAAATATCCTACGCACTAGCCAAGCGTGGCAACGATGGCAAATATCCTACGCACTAGCCAAGCGTGGCAACGATGGCAAATATCCTACGCACTAGCCAAGCGTGGCAACGATGGCAAATATCCTACGCACTAGCCAAGCGTGGCAACGATGGCAAATATCCTACGCACTAGCCAAGCGTGGCAACGATGGCAAATATCCTACGTACTAGCCAAGCGTGGCAACGATGGCAAATATCCTACGCACTAGCCAAGCGTGGCAACGATGGCAAATATCCTACGAACTAGCCAAGCGTGGCAACGATGGCAAATATCCTACGCACTAGCCAAGCGTGGCAACGATGGCAAATATCCTACGCACTAGCCAAGCGTGGCAACGATGGCAAATATCCTACGCACTAGCCAAGCGTGGCAACGATGGCAAATATCCTACGCACTAGCCAAGCGTGGCGATGGCAAATATCCTACGCACTAGCCAAGCGTGGCAACGATGGCAAATATCCTACGCACTAGCCAAGCGTGGCAACGATGGCAAAAATCCTACGCACTAGCCAAGCGTGGCAACGATGGCAAATATCCCCCTATGAAGCAATATATGAGGGAGGCCTATGTTCAGTAGTAGACTTTAATAAGCTGTAACGGTTGTTTAGTCAATGTGAAGTAAACGGGGCTGTCCTATCTCTTAATTTTATTTTACTTTTTTATTTTATTAATCGTGGTGAAGACGCAAGTATTTTAGCAGCGTAGTTAGCCTGATAGGTTATAACAGTGTGGTGTGGTATAAAACCTATTATCTGATACTTTGAAAATATCTATTACACTGTAGGTTTAGTTACGTAATAGTACAAATATATTAAAGATATATAGTAAATACTAGCTGTTCTCCGCGACTTTGTCCGCGTGGAATTTATTACGATTGGAATCCATGGGTTTTAATGTTTTTGAGCAGAACCCTAATTCTTTTACTAATATAAATATAATAGATAATCCTTACAATATCAGCTACGTGTCAGTTGAAGGCCCGTCAAAGTCGGTCCAACCATTTCACTTGTGACGGCGCTATCGTCGCGCCACAAGCGATACACATCGAAGTCTATATCGCGCTATCAAAGTTTCGAATCAAAAACTGAAAAAAAATATATATATATATATATATATATATATATATATATATATATAAAATAGCTCCGAACCATCATACGGAGTGTCGGCCGCTCCCCGGGCAGAACACCTTGCCCGGCGGGAGAGCTCCCCTTCTCCTTCCACCGCCAAACGGAGATTAGCCAGAACCGACGGACAGGATTTCTTTCAATTGTTTGTTTATAAGTACCGTATATACTTTCCTACGGTTCTTCAATTTTATTTATTAGTGTAGATGTCTTAAATATATGTACTATAGACGTGGTAAATCTCCTGAGGAGTACGAAGAACGCCGCTTTATACTTATATGAGTCAGAAATAAAATCATTTATGAAAATCAGGTTTATATCGAGGGACAAGTCCCTCGGGAGAACCTTCCGAGGCTTAATGTCGCGAGTGGGGCGTCTGGTTACACGGGATGTACATGTCAGCATGTAAGTATGTTTATAGTGTGTAGTAAGTTAAAAACCAAACTGGTAGCTTCTTGACATGTTATAAAGAGAAAAAAATGTTCAATGAGATTGCATACTATATTAAACAGCTGTTCACTGCCGGACTTTAATTAGTTAAAGGAATTGGCCTTAACGGTCTCCTCAGAATGCTTGCACTCACTTACATACGTACGCACACACATGCGTGTGCCCACAGATGTGTGTCTTCTTTGATTGAAATTGGTTGCGGGTCTATACAGGGCAGTAACCACTTACCATCTTTTTAGTAACTACGCATTAGATTTTAGTCCTTAAGGTATTTCTCTTTACAATAAAATTGATAAAAACATTAAGAATCGAAATAAAGTTGCGTGTTCACCCTTGAAGACTAAGATAGAACGCCTCGTTACCAGTAAAAGAGGTCTCCGATTTTCTACGCTCACCACACGAAACACTGCAGCATAAGATGTTATTCCGCGTAGATACGAGTATCTGTGAGAGCGTGGTTCAACCGTAACATAGCAGTAGCGTGGCTATACCATGTGAAAAACGCATCTGAATTGTTTAGTCTTTGTCTATAGGCTAATAATGCAATTACCATCAGGTGGACCATCCCTCGTTTGTTATCTTATTTCTATAGAAAAGTATGGTTAATATACCGGTCGGGAAAAAAATCTTATGTTACCCAGAGGGGTAGGCAGAGACTACTTACTACTACGGACTTCCATTTGGCGATCCTGACACACGAAGGCGAAAGAGGTGAGTGAGGATCGTATTAAGAACAGGGTTTATTAGCCATATTAAACAAAATCAGTGTTATATTGTTAAAAATAACGTGTGCGGTTTACAAAACAGAGAACTAGTCTACTCGCCCGCTCACAGTTGACTAAAAGAGTTACGGAGATTTGACCGTAACTTAGTGCGCAATAGTAACAGCCGCAGAGCCCGTCTAGTAGTGGTAGTATAGTATACACACATAGAAGTCACTGGTTACAGCAGTCGTTCACCATAACATCAGTTCGACTATTTCATAACTTTTACTAAAAAATTAAAATTAGAACAAATTGATGTGTTCTCTGCTCTTATCTTCGTATATATTTGTTCTAAAGCTAGCGTGATATTACGAACTCAGTGAAATGAGGACAAATCTCCGGTGATTTCGCAAAGAACGCTTCAGCCCCGCGCGACTCGAAGCAAAATGCAATATTTTCATATAACCAACCCTTCATAATGGAAACACGCGAAACTCGAGTGGGATCAACCACTCAATACTGAGTACTTAATGACAACTTATATAGCCAACATTGAATTTTTATGATGATGACGTTTTATTTTATTATTATTTTCAGATGTTTCTACATTTGAATATTTTGCCGTATCGTAGAGGCGTTTTACATACATAAATTCTAAATTTGGACCAATTGTTTGTAGGATATATAATAATAAATTAATTTTATTACATTAATGAAGCATTCCGTCTTAGTTCTCAAGGGTGACAACTCATCTGCATTTTGATGTCTATGGGCCATAGTATCCACTTAATATCAGGTGGACTGTGTTTTGGTTTATCACCAACACACTACCGATCTGATCCATTGGCGTGTTGTTTGCTCGTTTGGCACCCTTATTCTGTAAAAGAGAAACGATTTGCTTCAACAGTTACGCTTAGCAGATAGATTGACAATCGCTGAATCATGCCGCCCTTCGTTCACGCCGGTTAAGGTAATTCACATATTTATGTCATATAAGCAATAATAGCAACTTAAAAACTGCAAGGCCCCAGGCGAGGATAGAATAACAGCGGAGCTTCTGAAGCGGGTGGAACACCAGTACTTGAAGTCCTTCAGAAGCTCTTCAATTCCGTCCTCCATGGTGGCACTACTCCGGAGGCGTGGAGCAGAAGTGCGGTGGTGGTCTTGTTCTTTAAGAAAGGCGACAACGCTCTCTTGAAGAACTACAGACCGATTTCCCTTCTGAGCCACGTCTACGTGCTGTTTTCGAGAGTCATTACGAATTGTCTCGCACGCAGACTCGACGACTTCCAGCCTCCCGAACAAGCCGGTTTCCGAAAAGGCTTCAGTACCATAGACCACATACATACCTTGCGGCAGATTGTACAGAAGGCCCAAGAGTACAATCTGCCACTTTGCCTGGCGTATGTGGACTATGAGAAAGCCTTTGATTCCGTCTAAATTTGGGCGGTGCTACAGTCCCTTCAGCGGTGCCAAGTTGACTGTCGGTATATCGAAGTGCTGAAATGTTTGTACAGTAGGGCTATGATGGCTATCTGAGTACAGAACCAGAGCTCGAAACCTATCCAACTGCAGAGAGGTGTAAGACAGGGTGACGTTATTTCCCCGAAACTCTTCACCGCTGCATTGGAAGACGTTTTCAAGCTACTGGACTGGAAAGGATACGGTATTAACATCAATGGCGAGTACATCACTCACCTTCGATTTGCCGACGATATAGTCCTTAAGGCAGAATCGCTGGAGGACTTAAGCACTATGCTCAATGACCTCAATGGTGCCTCCCAACGTATAGATCTTAAGATGAACATGGACAAAACAAAGATCATGTTTAATGTCCATGTCACACCTATGCCGGTAGTTGTTGGGAGCACTATGCTCGAAGTTGTTGACGAGTACGTTTACCTGGGACAAATAGTTAAGTTAAGTTAAGTCCAACTTCGACCGAGAGGTCAATCGACGGATTCAACTCGGCTGGGCAGTGTTCGGGAAATTCCGACACATCTTCTCGTCAGGTATACCTCAATCTCTGAAAATTAGATTGTACAACCAGTCCATGTTGCCAGTGATGACTTACGGATCTGAGACGTGGTCCTTCACTGCTGGCCGTATGAGGACGCTCAAGGTCGCTCAGCGAGCTATGGAGAGGGCTATGCTCGGAGTTTCTCTGTGTGATAGACTCAGAAATGAGGATATCGGCAGTAAAACCAGAGTGACCGACATAGCCCAACGGATTAGTAAGCTGAAGTGGCAATGGGCCGGCCATATAGTTCGAAGAACCGATAACCGATGGGGAAGAAACTTTCTTGAGTGGCAGCCTCGTACCGGTAGGCGTAGTGTAGGGCGAACCCCCACTAGATGGAGTGATGACCTGGTAAGATATGCAGGAAGTCGATGGATGCAGGTGGCTCAGGACCGTGCTTTGTGGCATTACTTGGGGGAGGCCTATGTTCAGCAGTGGACTTGTGAAGGGCTGTAATGATGATGATGATGATGAAGCGATAATATGTTATTGACTATTGGAAGCTGGAGTCCTTCTGGTCTTTTTAATTTTACGTTCCATGATACCGGTGGGTAGGGTGGATACCACTTACTACTATGCCACTCGATAATCTTTTTTCCTCACGGTTGTCGTTTCTTCGAGCTATATGACCATCTTATCATCTTTTTTATAGAAGGGGCAAACGAGCATGTGGCTCATCTGATGGTAAGTGACTACCGCCACCCATGAACAACCGCAACACCAGGGGAATCGCAGGTGCGTTGCCGGCCTTTTAGAAAGGAGTAAACTCTTTTCTTGGAAGTCCCTAAGTCGTATCGATCGTAGAGAAGTTGTACGAGGAAGAAAACTTCTAATAAGACGCACAAAGGTGGACCACCGAGCATCCAGATAGTGAATTTTGACGCGATGTGTGTTCGTGAAATTTGGCGGTTGGAACTAATCCGAGCAATTCCTCAGAACACTCCCCATGGTAGATACGATAGAAAACGCAAAGAGATGCAACATCCCTACGCAGCGCCAGTGAATCGAGCCGATCAGAAAGAATTAGTGGGTCGACGATTCGAACCGCTCTGCGTTGAATGCGGTCACGTGGTATCATCACTTCAGTTTACCCTTACTCTTTATCTTTTGCAGATATCTTTGTTACGGGTTTTATCTAGATGTAGTGACGAACTGATGAAACATGCAAATATTCGATAAGTATAGGCTCAGGACTGTGCTTTGTGATCTATGGGAGAGGTCTGTGTTTACCAATTGGATTTATGAAAGGTGAATGAGGATGATGAAGATATTTGCAATTATATTAGTTTCGTGCGGGAATTGAACCTGCGGTTGACAGCGACAACTTAAATCGATATTATTTTCATTACTGATTCTTTGTGAAACCCGTACAATAAAAGTGACAACGTAGGTAAGGCCTGACTCCCGAGGGTTGACACGCGACGGGCACTTTATTAGATTGCCCGTAATGATGTACGTGATTACGCTTGTGCCTCGAGTCTCATGTTTGTGAAACCGAATTATTTTCGTAACTAAGCCGAGATTTGGTAGCATTAAGACATTTGTTAACATGATAGAATTGAAGTGATCTGAAAAGGACTATACTCTTATAGAATACCACCGTAAAATTGCAGATAATGTTCGTGGGTTTCGTTTAGTAAGAAAAAACATTAAAAACAAAAACATAAACACCCACGCGTGTCATCCAGAGGGGTAAGCAGAGACTACAGACTTTTATTTGGCACGATCCTGATACACCTTTCTCGCCTCCTTCACATCCATATACTTATGCGTACATGGTCTTCGGTTAAGGGTACTCTTAATTTGGCCCATTTTCAATATATCGCCAATTTGGTCGATAAACTTTCGCCTAGGGCGTCCCTTTGCGACTCTGTCGTCCATTTCTGCAACATAAATTTGCTTAGTCACTCTTTCCTCATTCATTCTTTCTACATGACCAAAACTCTGAAGCATTCCTTTCTTAATCCTGGTCACAACATCATCCTGCAAACCACACTATTCTTTGAGATAGAAAATACATTTTTTAATGATCTTGATATATAAGTTCATGTAGTTATCAATGGATCTGTATTTTTATTATTAATTGAGCATGGATTTAGGTGCCACACTGCACGCACGCATCAGGTGGACTATGTGCTTGTTTTTCACTTGTTCTAACCTGTGGCAAGGCGATTAGAGGAAGACTTGAATACATGTTTGTCATGGGAAAATTATTAATGACATCCGGGAGGCCAGATGTTTTGAGCCATGGGAAAATTCTTACTTTTTGTTTTTAAATATGTTATCTCCTGCTAGAATTTTAGGCAAATATTTTAATCGTTAGATAGATGATAATATATATCTATGTTGTATAGGCTATATAGTACTTGCTAAGATATAGACAAAATTTAAAAAAATAAGTGACCCGATGGTTAGTGCTGCAGCAACCATATTCAAGCAAAAAGAGGTACATATGCGTTGTCACCTTTAAAGGCTGAGACCCCCTGTTATTATATTGCCTCTATACCCTTTAGACCGCAAAAGCATTGCACGCACTGTTGCTTGGCGACAAATGTCGGGATTTTAACTAATCCTCACCCAAATCACGTGACTTCGCAAATATTAGGCTAAACATGGACTTAGAAGGTTTCGGTTATGCTAAGTGGCTCTATTTTGACATTCTTATTTAATGTTTTCTAATACTTAGTAAATAAAAAGTGGAGGGGACGGCGGGAGCCGAACGGAAAGTAATATTTCAGTATTACAAGCCTTTCATAATCGAAACACGAAATTCCTCGTTCCAGATATATTAATATATGTAAATAGGAGTCTACTTCACCGGGGAAGGACCACGTTCTTAAAGAATAGCAGCGCAACACTAAAATAGCAGCAGAATGCTGCTGTGTTTCGTATCGTGAGTGTAGAGAACCTTAGACGCTTTTTACTGGATACGAGGAATTTCATCTTAGTCCTCAGGGATTTTGGTTCTTCACCGAGGATAAATGTAGTGTAAATGTAAATGTAATCAGTTGAGATTTGTGCTAGCTAGTGACCCTTATTTTATATAAAAAAGTACAGAAAAATTATTTTTATATAAAATTATAGAAAAATGACTATAATAATGTTAATCGTCTATGTATGTTTCTTTAAATTCAACCCGTGCTGAAACACAAGTACTTGGTTTAAAGGTCTGGATGTGACGTAATTTTCCCGTGTCTAACAATGTAGTCAAGTCTATCTGATATCTTCAAAACCGTTGCACCCTAAGATATAGTTACTTAGTATTTAAACCCAAAGAGAATACAATCAAAACGTTTTATTTACACCTTTTTGATTAAACAAGAAAAACTGATTAAACAAGTGAAGGCCTTAATGTTTGAGCGTAGCTAATTATTATCTTCTGCATTTTTATAGAAGCAAGGGCGATTTATAGAATTAGGGTTACTTAGTGGAAATCTATTATATTAAATATATAAGAAAAAAGTTAGCAAAGATCTGCGTAGTAAAATAAAATGATGTGTCTTACTTTCCTCAATTTCCTGCACTATCTTTCTGCCACTAATCCAAATACCACTACATAAAAACACACCATTCACCACCATTACGATCGCCGACCCATCAGACTAAGAGAGTGAGGGAATAGTACTATAATCCTGTCCTGTACAGATGGCCAGTCTATGTTGAGTCTGGTCGCCGAGATCGTAATTCGATCTGGAGGACATTATTCTTTCACGCTAACCGCTCGAGGTTTCAGTTCCTGTACAATTCTACGCTCAATAAAACCTTTTTCGATTGTTATAAACGACGTTTACAAAGCGTGTAAGGGAAACGACGTAATTATTTAAGTAAAAAGATGTCACGCGTTTTAAGCAAAACTTATCATGCTAATATTTTAAGTGTACCGTCGTATGGCTTACCGTTACTGTCTATAAAAAACCCACTCCTGACTTTGTTTTATAAAACGTGGCCACCCCAGTATTTTCTGATTCATCGTGGGGGCATACATTTTACATACATAAGTTTACGGTGTAGAAGGTTAGTGGCTATTAAAGTAATTCAATGATTTCTACCGTAACGAGGGAGTGGTATCCGGACTAGATTGCTTTGTCCAACAAATTACCAGTCCTCTCCTCAAAGACCCGTTACAGTTGTTACGAAAATTTTAAAACTTTAAGAAATACATTACTTATTTTAATATCTCGTGATGTCAGTGTCGAAAATGTATTGGGAAAGTCTATGTCCAGTGGATTTTATGCTGTAATAAAATAAATGTAAACGGAAGTGTGGAAAATATTTTAATTTTTCTTATTCCACGGGCTCGGAAAATATTTTTAGATTGAAAAATCAAATGGACCAAATAGAACTATTTCAATTAGTAATTCAATTTTAATTTCCTTTTATTATTTTCTTGCTATGTCTATTTGTAGGGAAAATATTTGAAACTAAACGAAAAAAGTCACTTTTGACTTCAACCATTGATATCTCAACAACCAGTGACCGTACAGAAAATTGAAAGGCACTAATGAAAAGAAAGAAATAAAGGAGAAAACCAAAAATCCCAAAAAAACTTTACTTTTTTAAAAATAAAAGAAAGAAAAGAGTTGGGTAATTGTATTATATTACCACAGATATTACTGTGAAGTAGCGGTGTGAGATTACCTCATAGGTATATTGGGACCTTACATAATATGAAATTAGCGGTTTGTCATACTGACCACTTTGACCTGAAATATCTCTTCTTTGGTTAAGAATTTCACATTCAAATTTATAAATTCATTTAGCAGGTACATTTGAGTTTTGAAAACAGTCATTCATTTGTTTTTTCCTGACTATTTTTTTCCTTGGCGTTGCTTATTACCGCACAATGGAAAACACGAAATATCGGTATATTTTCGAGTACGAGTTCTACCGTGCAACCAGTGCTGCAGATACCACTCGAAGGATTAATGATGAGTACGGTGCTGGTGTCGCAAAAGAAAGCACGGTACATTTTTGGTTTCAACGTTTTCGTTCTGGAAATTTCGACCTTCAGAACCAACCCCGTGGACAGCCGGAGACCAAAGTGGAAAATGAAGAATTAAAAGTATGGAAGCGGATCCATTACAAAGCACTTCAAAGATAGCTGCAGGCTTTGGGGTAAGTGATAAAACTGTATTAATGCAGTTGAAGCAAATCTGGAAAGTAAAAAAAACTTGAGCAATGGGTACCTCATGAATTGAGTGAATCGAACTTGCAAATACGCGTCGACTGCTGTGTTACTTTGCTCAACCGACACAAAAATGAAGGGATTTTAAATCGAATCTTTACTTGTGATAAAAAATGGATACTGTACAATAATCGGAAGTGCTCGTCGCAATGGATGAACCCTGGAGACCCAGCCAAATCCTGCCCTAAACGAAAATTGACTTTTGAAAAGTTCTTGTGAGTGTTTGGTGGACTAGCGCGTCCCCCAACCCAAACACCCACCAAGAAGAACTACTAACCAAAACAACCAAACACGAGAAAAACTCCTCCATTTCAATAACCTATTAGTTCGGTGAGCAGGTCAAACTCGCAATCTAAAAAGAAGAGAGTTAATAACATTACGCACACCAGATGTCGCTAGGTTGGACTGAAGTGGACTGATTCGACACACAATACTTTTAAAAATGGCTTCTAGTGTATGCAAGTACACGAAAAAATTCATCAGTGGTGTTTTTTTTAATATTTTGCACATTTTTAAACTTTTTTTAACGTATCTGCAGTTTGGTTTTTCGTTTCCAAAATAATGAATACAAAATACATAAAACGAATATTTCAGAAAGAAACATTAACTTTTACACTTTTCTAATAGACTTCTCGCTATGAATCTGTCAAATATTTCACCTCCCTCTGAAGTGGTGCTGTGGTTTCGTGTCCGGTATACAGTAGTAACAAGTACATCTAGATCTCGCGATGGGAAAACCACCCCCATACAATTGTATGTTAACAATGATTACGGGTACCGAACACCATTTTCTAGCCAATTTAAAAAAAGAAGCGCTTACAATTTCGACTTTATGCTTTTCTTTGTGTGTTACGTGATATTTTGGTCAAATGTAAACAATTTTAATTACTCTTCTTTAATTGAATAGGTTATAACTTCAGGTGTCCTGCCGTGGGAGATAAAATTTCAGACTTAGGGGTGGCAATAGGGGGTAAAGTTTTTAATTTACGTAACTTGTAGACTATACTGAGATTGTAATATCCACTAGTCTAAAAAGTAAAAAAATAACGTTTAATAAAAACTAGAAGCTGACTTTTCAGTACTAAAAAAACTTCAAAATGTGAAATTGCAATTTTTTGTTCTTTGAAGTCTTACTTTATTCATCAAATGTTATTTTTTCTATCTTCTAAGATCTTAGAAATAAAATGTAATTTTCTAAGTGTTCTGATTTCTGGGAAATGAGTGCATTTCACTGATAGTAACAAATCCGTAGACTGTTGTAGCAGCTAAGCAACATTAGATATTTTTAACTGCACAAAACATTGCGAGCGTCACATAAAGCTGAATCGGACAACAGGAATCGGAATGGGATTGTCCTGTAGCCAGTTATTCCGTCTGTCACTTCGTATAACTTCGGCCATTAGTTCAATAAAATTTGCCACTATCTTGGGCTTAATCATTTCGTACTGGAACTAGATCCTTTGAACTAAATAAATCAATCAATGCGGGGCGTGTTTTCTGTCTTGTGATTTGATAAAGAGAAACGCTTAATGTAAGTCGTGGAATGTTGCTGCTTAGATGAATAGAAAGTCTTTTAAAGGTAGTTTAATTTATTCAATGCGTCAGGAAACTAATGTAAAGGTTTTTGTTATAGAATAAAGATGGCAAACGAGCACACAGTCCACCTGATAGTAAGTAGCTGCTGAGGCCCATACACGGTGGTGTGTTGCCTACTGTTGATATGATGTTTCATGATGCTTTCCCTAAATATAGGAAGAAAACTACAGACCACTCCCATAAATCTCTAACATACATGCCCTTAATATAATAAGCTCCTACTTAGTTATAGCTGTTGCTGCTTAGCTCAAAGGTAATCAGGTTGGCAACCGCAATTTTTGCTGTTCATCCGAATGATGCTGCGGTTCATCTCCTGGCTTAGTTTCAAAAATGGACTTTTGTATTGAATTGATGAAAGAATTAACGCCAGTAGTTGTCAGGCTAAGGCACTAGCCAATGGGCTCGTTAATATTTACACATCGAAAGAAATAAAAGAAATAAGTTTTGTGCAGGGGGTAGTTTCTGATGTTATCTGGCATAATACATTTGTTTTGACTCCAGGAAAATTAAGTTCTTATCGTAGCCCCGGGCGTTTGCAATAAGCACTCCCCTGTAATGCAAAGATTGTGCTCTTTTAAAGCCAAGATAAATGTTTATCATTTTCAGTTCCTTAATCATTAAACTGAATATAGGTAACTAAATGACGATATGTATATAGGTACATAATATAGGTAACTAAATGACTCTATGTAACTAAAATGCATTATCAAATAAACAAAATAGCTTTAGATAATTTGTAGTTGAAATTCATTTAATACGTTGTAGAAAACCTATTAGTTACTCTCCAATTAATCCCAAAGCTTAGACTATCGTCGTGTAGCTTAAGAGAAAGGTATAATAATTGTGGTTATTGCGATGTTTAGTAAGTTATTTTTGGATTTCGAACAAGCTTTATTTATATAACGTTAAAATATACAATATTTATTACCATAAAAAACCAAAACTACAAAACTAAAGTATTACATAGTTTTAGACTAACTATTTGTCCTATTTGTTGTAAAGACTCGATCCTTCGATTTTATAGAATAAGGTGATAAACGAGGACACAGTCCACCTGATAGTAAGTAGATGCTGTGGCCCACAGACTACTACAATTATCCTTGATCAAGAATCAAAACGCAGCTTTGTACCACCTGAGGACTAAGAGGGAATGCCTCGTTTCCAGTAAACAAAGGTCTCCGGATCTCTACACTCACCATACGAAAAACAGCAGTATTAAGCTGCTATTTTAAGCTCGTATTCTGTGAGAGCATGGTCCTTCCCCGGTTGAGCCGAGCAGCATGGTTCTACCACGTAAATAAACATGATATTTTTATTTTGACAGTGAAAAGTGATTTCTACATATGCAAAAAAAAAAATTATAAAACAAGAAAAAAGGAAAAGCAAAGTACATTACGATACAAGGGATTTAAGTAGCCGAATATTGTACCGTGTGAAGTTGGCTCACGAGCGAAGCGAGTGCACTAATTTCACACATTTTAATAATCGATTACTTAAGGTACTTAAGGTGCAAGTGACTTAAATCCAATTTTTTAATCGAAAAATTGTAGAATACAAAATGATTTTAAAGACAAAAATCGTGTCAGAGTAAGCAAGGCGGCAGTGATCTCTCTTTCTTGGAATTTTCTTAGTTCTTTCTGAGAAATCTAGATAAAGAAGATCAACATCATGTCCGAATGTTTTTAATTTAAAATTTGTTTAAAACTTGTTAGTAGTTACAGAGAATCTAAAAGTTTCAGTACAATAATTACAACATTAATCAAAAGATTTAATGAAACGGGATCAAAGGTGCAATCGATTTACAGAAGTTTTGTATGATTCAAATGTTGGCTTATATGTAACGGATTTATCACACCTGAATACACAACGGCCTTATTTCTTTAACAATAGTGATGTGACGGTAAATGGTAGTAATAGTAATTGTGTTTTTAATAACTGTACTTTAAAATACAGTTGCGGCTTAAAAAAGTAAATGACTTTATGTTAAGTATTTTTTTATATTTCTTGATCAAATGATTCAATGTTTTGATTGTAATTTAAAGTATTCTAATAGATGTTACTAATTAAAATTCTATTATTCTGTATTTATTATTATGTTTCTATAAATGTTTGAACTATTTAAAATTTATGAAATATTATAAATTTTATGTGTGACTTAAGTAAAACATATAGCACATTAATCGGCCAGTTAAGTCCCGTATAAGCGTGACTTAAACGTTGTTTGAAGCCACCGTATACTATAAATATCTTATCTACGCAATCGAAATAAACGATTTGATTCGTCATTCGTAATGCGTACAGCAAAGAAGTTAAATAATTTGCCATCTGTCTTTCCTTAATAATACTCGTAATTGCTACGCCAAAGAGAAAATACAGCTCTCGTGGAATAATAATAATAATAATTTATTTGACTCTCAATTGACAGGTTACACTTATGTATTATATCTATTTTAAATTACAAAATTACATTTCAAATAGTTGATAAAACGTCACATAAAAATACAGTAAAAAATTACAGATTATTTCGCTATATAATACACAACCATGTTAAGTTAAAATAAATAAAAAAATGAAGAGAAAACTGAATGAAAAGATCATTTGACGTGATGCCCAGTTATTATTTTTGTATTTCGTAATTAAGATATTATACAAACCTCTCTGTGTTGGCAACCTAGAATTCGTACTTGCGCGCGCTCCGCCCCGCAGCGGGACGTGTCACGGTATGAATAAGACATGAGGCAATTACACTGAGCCCCGATGACTTTAGCTACGTTTAAGCAAACAGATATCAGGGATCACGTTAAGGGTTGAAGAAATATCGCGCTTGTTTTGTTTATCTGTGGCAGTATTCAACATTAAATTATCTTTACGTGGTTGAATCACGTTGCGTCTGTACTAAAATGGTTGCAGCACGAATGGGACGGCTGAAGCGGGGTAGGACGAAGCTCTCACAGAATATTCGCGTGGAACATCAGAATAATGCTGTTGTTTCGAATGTAGAGAATCGGAATTTTTTTTAAAGGCATTTCAGTTTAGTCATCAGGGGTTGAAACGAATCTGCATTTTGATTCTTAATTAACAATAGAGGCAGGTGTTTATGGGCATCACACATCATACACTTACCATCTGTCAGATGAAGCTGTAGTCAGATGAAGCTGTGAGAGCCAGGCAGCATAGGCTAACAGCACAAATGTCTCGAAAATAGACTTAGCATCAGGTGGACTGTGTGATCGTTTGTCTCCCTTATTATATAAAAAGTGGTGATAAAAGAAAATATTGTGCGGACACCTGCATGTACATGGGGCCATTACCAAACGTTTTATTTTTTCGTGTTCAGAAATATTTTTTCCTATTAATAATTGTTATGCGCTTTAACGTGTAACATAAAGCCTATTACACACTAGACACAAAATATATCTAATGTAAAAATAAAACAGTTACCTTAAAGATGGATATTAACATGGATATGATCACTGCCTCGTATGTTTAGTAAACGTAAGCGTTACTGCTGATCATGTAGTCTCGGGTTCAAATTGCGGATCGATTCAAAATCAGTTATAGAATTTTTCTGTTAAGAAAACTCTGTTACGATAGCAGACCGGACTCAGAAATTTGACAGCTTTTCACGCCTGTGCCATGGAAAGGACGTAAAGTCCTGTACCTGATCTCTTGATATCCGGACGTGTTGGATTGTCATCGTATCTGACAATTCATTTATCATCGGACTATTCCTTTATTATTTTTAATATACAAAGTTAAGGCTTTTGATTTCTTTACTGCATGCTGTAGAACAAAGTTTGCTAGCATGTTTAGGTATATAACGCTATGCCGTCAATAGTCATTCCTAATAATAGTGAATACAACAAGACTTTAAATAAGGAGGAGCTACTTCCCCATTTAAAAGCTTACTGGTATTCAACTGTTTTACATTGAGTGTTGTGAATTTAACACATTTTGATTTATTTCCTTATACAAGCAAATTGTTGCCGTTAAACTAGCGTACTAATTTAGATATAGGAATGCTTAATTTCGTCATATTTCAACAACCTACCTGCCTACATTAATTACTATGAAGTATCATCAGCAATAAAACTATATCATTATCATTCGCTACCGGGTAAGGTAAGCTATAAATACAAACTTACTACAGGAAGGGACCGAGAAATGAGCCCTAAGAAACACCAGATTCTACCGCGCCGGAAGAAATAGTGCCATTCATACAACTTTTTACGTTCTTTTATTTGAGATGAGATAATAAGTTCAAGTGCTGTGTTCTTGATACCATGATTATTGTAGCTTCCTGTTTAATGTCTCATAGTCTTAGACCACTCAACCCAATGAATGGCCTAAACTCATAGTGAACGCTATCGAAAGCCTTGGAAAGATCTAGAAATATTATTTAAACATCTTCTGAGTGATTCCATGCACAAAAAATATGTTTAATTAGCTCATTACCGGCGTCTGAGATCGAGGGATCCCTTGTTAATCTAGACTATTTTTAAGGATCAATTTATTTGTAATAAAAAATATCATTTGTTCTAAAATAATTTTTAAAAACGATTACTAAATGTTATCAGGTCAGAAATAGGTCTAAAAATCAGTGGAGCAACCAAAGTACTATTAGATTTTGATTTTAATATGTTTAATTAAATCAGGAAACATCAGTTTCAGAACCAGTATTAAAAGTAATATTTTGTCATAGATATAGTGCAGTATTGATTGGCGATGGTGTTATTAGGGTGAGACCAAAATTAAAGTACATAGTGTGCGTGTAATGTGCATATGTCGGTGGCAAATGCTGCTGCACCATGCACTGCCTGCCTCAATTTTAACTATCGATACTGATTGCAGTATATTCGTGTTTTGTTCGTTCTGATTTGACGTAGATGATGTAAGTGAATATTTTTACCCAACTACGGCGAAGCGGCTAATATTCCCCTTAACCACTCCTGGTAAGCTTAAATACTTGTATTAGGAGTAGGTCACGATAGTAGTCGAATAGCGCATCGAACCTATGACCTTTTGAGTTCGCGGTCCGACCTTGTTATTATGTTACTGTCGCTTTAAACTACTCATCGTATTTTGACAAATTAAATACCCTTTCGTGGGGTTTAAGCTGCATGAAATCACATAAAAACCAACATGGCGGCTTATTGCAGACATATAATGAAATAAAAAATATCGTGTCTGGATATCCAATAAATAATGGTGGTAAAATAAATTCAGAATATGCTCGACATTTCGAAAATACATGTTATAATTTTTTTTAAATATTATAATTTTATAAGGTTCTTTTTTTTAAATCAAATATCCTACGAACTTGCAGTCCACCAGACGACGTAAGTGGCTACTACAGCATATGAAAACTTGCAGCTAACTTCAAACAAAGAAGGTAAAAAAATATTTCGAAGACGTGTGAAGTTCGCCAACACGCATTGTGGCAGTGCGGGGGACAATTTCTTGCCCTAAAACCCTCTCAGAAATGAGCGGAGGCCTGTGTTCAGAAGTGGGACGTATATAGGCTGTAACTTTTTAATTTTACGTATTTTCAACCAATTTTGACGAAAATCAATATTTTGTGAAAATCTGCCACAGCATCCATTTACCATCAGGTAAGCTGTTTGCTCGTTTGTCACCCTAATTTTATTAAAAAAATTCATACGATAAGAATAATATTTAGCTACGGAATCCTAAAAAATATTAATAAGTATAATAAGGTGTACCTTTTCCTGATATTCTTCACAAAAGTGAGGTCAAATTTAGTAGAATTTCACGTATTTGTTATTATTTTAAATTAAATTGTTTTGCATTCAGGTGATTATTATAATAAAAGGCTTTAATTTTTTTCTATTAATTCAAGAACAAATTGTTTGTACCTTCTCTAAAACACAGTTTAGACAGATAAACATTTCAATCGTACCTACGGGTTAAATGTACATATTATAATGTGGGATTTCTTTCCGAGGTGAGTTATATTTAGGTACTACGCACCTAGTTATAAATCATTACGTCTATTAAACGATAGTTTTTACTTCAAAACCTGAGATTTTGTAAATACAAGCGGGATTTATTTTGTTCACGAATGACACTAGACTGATACAGGTCGATAGCGTGTACGTGAAACTAGCCTATTTTTCTCGCTCAAACATACGCGTACACTAGGCTCATTCTCTTTTGCAGTGCTAATCTATTTTAATGTCAGTTTATACTAAATCTATGTATTTCGTGTTATGTACGTTTCACTACGTTTCATAAGAATATGATGACACCGGTTTTTCGTGCCTACCCGTGAAAATATAAAAAAAGGTATTGCAATGCATGCGTACACAGCTAGTTTTACAACAGAAACATTCCATATAATGGAAACAAGTAATGATTATAAATTATTGAAGCCGCTGGATGTGTCCACGGACAGTGTTTTAAAAGCTGTTATGCTGGGCACTTTCTTAACGTTGGTAAAACTGCTATCACTCGTGCAATATTTACATAATACACGCACACATACGCAAATCTCTGCATTACTTAGCGGGTCATTTTTTACAATTTGAGCGTGTCACGCGCGTCGCCCCGCGGCGTGAAATATTGCGACATGAATAAGACATGAGACAATTATCTTGGGCTCGGGAGACGTTAGCAAAGTTTATACAAAGCGCGCTATCGAAGGGTTCGTCGAAATAATAGTTTAGGTTAAGACGCTCTCATCAAGCTCGAGTGTTGACGTGTTTGGTTTAATCTTCAGCTATCAAAGAACTTTCTATACATACAATTAACGTAAGCAAGGCAGATTGTTTGATGGAAATGTTGAGTCATAGGTAGAACGAACAAATGGAATGTTATATTACCTACAAACTAAAACACTGAGTCATAGATTGGGGACAAACGTTAGCCTTAAAGTTTTATAGACCGCGGGAATACCGATTTCGATCCGCCGGCACTAATGAAATTCTTAATTGATATTTTATTTTATTTAGGTAATAATGCAGCGTTTTTGTCGTATTTACAATACATAATATATATCAGTAAAGCCAATAAATATTACATACTTTTTTACAATTAATTATTTTGGTGTGCGTGTGTGCGTGTGCGTCTGTGTGTGTACGTGTGTAATCTTCTTCGTGCTGGGCGGTGAAAACCTGCATGTATTGATAATATTTGTGCATGTGTAGGTATTATATTCGTAGAGTAAATTTGGCTTTAATCCAAAATTCCATTAACGAATATGTCGTCGTGAAAACCTCGTCGTGATTGTCTGTGATGATTACTACAACCCATCACAAGTTTAATACTGACCATAGGCCTTCAAGGAATACCACCACGCACAGGTCTGAGCCACCTGCATGCATCGACTTCCTACTTCTCTTACCATATTTATTAGACCCTTATTACATATAGTGGAGGGCCACCATTACTGCGTACCAGTAGGAGACTGCCACTCGAGAAAGTTTCTTCCCCTTTGGTTGACGGTTCCGCGCGCTATATGGTCAGGACGGCACTTTTCTATTATTGTACTTTTATGAGGACAATACTGCTTTTGCGCAAATTGTTCTATAACCTCGTATCGTTATGTTTTATTTTGAAAATAGTTTTCAGACAATAATTTTGCAACTGTATACTTCTTTAATTGAGCCACATGAAGTACAAGTAATAACCATGAAACACAATCTCGAGTCGCCTCGATATCGACTTCGACTTCCTGCTTCTCTTACTGGATCGTCAATCTATTCCAGAGCCACTTCCAAATCCGCTGTCAATGTTTTGTTTTGTTTATTTTTTTAGCACTTAGATGATTATTTAAACGAGCTCGTAAACGAAGGCCACAACGAATGGGTCGCGACCTTCTCATAGAACATTAGCGAAAAATAGCAGCTAAACTCTCCTATGTTTCGTATTGTAAGTGTGGAGAATCGGAGACCCTTATTACTGAAAACGAGGCATTCCACCTTAGCCCTGATAGGTAACAACACATCTGCGTTTTGATTTGTAATCGAGGATATTGTAGATATCTACGGACTACAGCAATAACTTACCATCAGGTAGACTATGAGCTCATTTGTCACCCTTTTCATAAAAAAGCGTAAGGATAATTTTTCTTTACCACACGGAAACCATTTTAACTCATGTTTTAAAACGACGAAAATATAGTCGCCAAGATTATAAACGATATGCATGTAAATATAATATTGCGACAAAGCAAATTTGAAGAAGTGTGTGGCAAAATCGCCAATGGAAGACCTAGACGGAAGTTTATCAACCTAATTGGGGATATATCCAAGATGGGAAAATTTAGAAGCATTTTGCTTGTATAACTAGATTAATGGATGTGAAAGAAGCTAAAGAGGTGTGTCAGGATCGTGTCTATTAATTAGAAGTTCGTACTCCGCTTGAGTTTCTGAGTGGGTGACAGGCGTGAGAGTTTTTTTTATGTCATGTTAAAATAATTTCTTATATTTACAAGAATACCACTTAATAAATACTGAATATGTATAGATAGAATAAAACTTGTCTTACTTATTTTATTGCGTTTAGTTCAAGTTATATAAGATGGCAAATAAAATTAAAATGCAAAGAGAAAATAATGTACTCTAAATACGACGATACGTTTCTAAAGAACAATACAACTGAGTCATATTTTTTGCGAATCACATTACAATAATCCGTGTGCAAGAGGGCCATTTATCAGTCTGGACGGCTTTTGTTCGCGAGAACGTGAACACTGCTGCTCCGAAGTCACAAAACTTAGCCCTCATGTGACTGCGCGACCAAAATATACATTCATGTATTACATACAGATTTATAATCATTGAATGTTTTTATTTTAACTGGAATGTAAAAGAGATTAAATAATTTTGTTTTGTATTTTCTCTTATATTTTAAGTTACTTATGACTAAAGTCAATCATGCAATATTACTTTACAAGGTGGTAGAGGTCGGATACTTGTCTATTAGTAACTCCCTGGACACTAAATTTTATGAAAATCGTTGGCGCCGTTTCCGAGATTCCGATTATATATATATATATATATATATATATATATATATATATGTATATATATATATATATATATATATTCGTACTCGTGACCATTAACTTTATCTGTAAAGAAAAAAATCTTCTTTCTTGCATCGATCTATATCTCGATCAAAACACCAACTGCAAATCAAAGTTTGTTATCGCAAGAAAAAATTTGTGACGTAACTACAAATTGTCGGATAACTACAAGTTGTCGGATGTTATTTCCTTACTTTTGCTGTGAGACCTTGCTTGTCAAGTTTAATTTCTTTAATAGGAGAGGGAGCAAACGAGTATACAGCTCACCTGATGGTAAAAGATTACCGCCGCCCATGAACACCTGCAACACCAGGGGTATTGCTGATGCGTTGCCGGCCTTTTAAAAAGGAGTAGACTCTCTAGGTTATTTTATGTACATTCGTGATTCTAGGTCTAAGGGTATCTTATATAATAGTTTTTGATAAGTAAGTTGGCGAGATTTAAAATCAGTGACGTAAAGGTCATTTAAATTATCTTTTGATAGAATTTAGTTAAGGCATCTGAACAGACAGATCTTCAAATGCATGCGGCGGGACTTACACAACTTTAATACTGCTCGTATTGAAGAAGCGATAGAGCGGAATCAGGACCCCAGAGTCATTACCAGAGGTCTGTCTGCCAGAAAGAGCCAACTGTCAAAGCTGAAGAATGAGTGTGGCGGCACCGTTTCCGGGACACCTGAGATTTTGAGTGAGATTGAGAGGTTATATGGGCCGTTGTACACACCATGTCGTGAGCTACACGCAAGTGTGAAAAACAATCCAAGAGTAACGTCGTATCCGACACTATTTTAATGATCCCATCGCATCTACATAAAATGGCTCTCCAGCACCTTAAAAATGACAAGGCCCCAGGCGAGGATGGAATTACAGCGGAGCTTCTGAAAGCGGGTGAAACACCTGTACTTAAAGTCCTTCAGAAGCTCTTCAATTCCGTCCTCCATGGTGGCACTACTCCGGAGGCGTGGAGCAAAAGTGCGATGGTCTTATTCTTCAAGTAAGGCGACAACGCTCTCTTGAAGAACTACAGAAAGATTTCCCTTCTGAGCCGCGTCTACGTGCTTTTTTTGAGAGCCGTTACGAATCGTCTCTCTCTCTCGATTCAATGACTTCCAGCCTCCCGAACAAGCCGGTTTATGAAAAGGCTTCAGTATCATAGACCAAATACGTACCCTGCGGCAGATTGTACTGAAGACCGAAGAGCACAATCTGCCACTTTGCCTGGTGAATGTGGACTATGAGAAAGCCTTTGATTCCGTCAAAATTTGTGCGGTGCTACAGTCCCTGCAGCTGTGCCAAGTTGACTGTCGGTATATCGAAGTTCTGAAGTGTTAGTACAGTAGGGCTACGATGGCTATCCGAGTACAGAACCAGAGTATGAAACCTATCCAATTGTAGAGAGGTGTAAGACAGGGTGACGTTATATCGCCGAAACTCTTCAACGCTGCATTGGAAGACGTTTTCAAGCTACTGGACTGGAAAAGATACGGAATTAAAAATTAAATCATTTAGAATTGCTGGAGAACCTTAGCACTATGCTCAATAACCTCAATAGTTTCTCCCAACAGATAGGTCTTAATATGAACATGGACAAAATATAGATCATGCTCAATGTCCATGTCACACCTATGCCCGTAGTTGTTGGGAGCACTAACCTCGAAGTTGTTGACGAGTACGTTTACATGGGACAAATAGTCCGACTAGGTAAGTCCAACTTCGACGATCGAGATCAATTGACGGATTCAACTCGGCTGGGCAGCGTTCGGGAAATTACAACACATCTTCTCGTCAGGTATATCTCAAACTCTGTAAACTAGATTGTACAACCAGTGCGTGTTGCCAGTGATGACTTACGGATCTGAGACGTGGTTCCTCACTGCTGGCCGTATGAGGACGCTCAATGTCGCTCAGCGAGCTTTGGAGAGGATTATGCTCGGGTTTTCTCTGCGTGATAAACTTAAAAACAAGGACATCCGCAGTAGAACTAGAGTGACCGACATAGCCCAACGGATTAGTAAGCTGAAGGGGCAATGGGCTGGCCATATAGCTCGAAGAAGCGACATCCGATGGGGAAAAGAGGTTGTCGAGTGGCAACCTCGTACCGGTAGGCGTAGTGTAGGGTGACCCCCACTAGATGGAGTGACGACCTGGTGTCTTACCAGGTCGTCACTCCAGGGAAGAAGAACATACAATAAGTCGATGGAAGTACGTGGCTCAGGACCGTGCTTTGTGGCATTCCGTGGGGGAGGCCTATGTTCAGCAGTGAACTTGTGAAGGGCTGTAATGTTGATGATGATGAGAATTTAATTAGAAATTTGATATTTTGCACCTCTAAGGGACAGTAGACTTTTGTATATGATATTAATTTTAACTTGACACCACCGTTGCCTTAGAAAAAGGGACTTGGTAGCGGGTAGATACACGACCGGACATAAAAGTGATTCTATTAGGTTCTCGCTTTTAATTTTTGAGACACAGAACCCTAAAACTAAAATGGATTTATAAATACTTTTAATTTTCCACTCCAACCGCAGTCGGAGTTCATGAAGTGGTACTCGATAATTAAATGTTCATTGAAGTTATACATTAAATACCCTCTGTAGCAGACAGCGTTCTAACTGTCTAAATGAACGAGCGGTCTGCACTTACTGTTCGGTTCTAAACAATTGTGCTTGAGTGCGCGTCTGCGGTAGCAACAGGATATAATATTTCTTTGTTATTGTTGCTACATCGGTTATTATTATTGATCAAGTTAGGTAACATAGTGTAGTGTTCGCGTAAATATAAGAAATCATTATATATTATTTGTCAGCTTGCGATCATTTTCGGAAGACAGGTACCTTAACGCTAAAATCTTCATTACAATGCCGGTTTCGAATTTATATGTTGAAATTGAAATATTTTTTATCGTTGTAATTGAGATGCGTTGTCAAAATCATTTAAATTTTAAATTAGTATTTTCTACGTTGTTAGTTGTAGTAAGAGTAGATTAATTATGTGTTTTGTCGAAATTTTACTGATAAATATTATGTAAGTATATATTTGTCGATAAAATTTCAACTGTTTTATATGGACTGTTTGGTCGCCCCGCGCGCTATCTAATCGCACAATATTTATTTGATATTTCTTTTTAAAATGATATATACTATTTTATTGAAAAATTAACCCATAATTCACTCATGTATTTACTGATGAACAAATAGCCTGAATTTAATTGAAATTGATTTCATTACATTCGAATGAAACCGCTTTTTCACTAAGTGGACGTACCTAAAATTGTAGATTTTGAGAAAACTTTGCGATCTTTTACTATCGAGCCAATATGTGTCAATCGTGTTTGGCCACCATAATTCACTAACAAAATCCTTTGAATTTCATTATAAATTTAAAAAAAATGTAAATTCGTAGTTTTTAATGAAAAAAAATCGCACTTTTAAAGCGTGAAAAATCTGCTTTTGGCGCCCACCTTAAAGTTTTTTTGGAAAAACCAAAAGTTGGTGAAATGATAGTTCTTAATGATTTCTTCTATTTACGCGAATACTACATATTTAAATAATACTAGTTTTTACGAATTTTATCGCGTATATTTAACTTTTTAAATACCCGACGTTTCGAACGCTTTACAGCATTCATGGTCACGGGCGGGACTGAGATGTTCAACGTCCAGATGTCATAGTTAACCGGGGTTGCCATAGATGTACTCGACGTTTCGAACACTTTATAGCACCCATGGAATGCCTCAGTTCTGGTAAAACGGGTTTACGGTTCTCTACACTCACTATACGAAACACAGCAGCATTTACGCTGGTATTCTGTGAGTGCGTGGTCCTTCCCCGGTCGAGCCGACCCATCCGTGCTACAACCGTAATTTTTTTTTAAATCGTGTTTGGGTAACAGGCGTGAGTTTTTATGTATTATTTTTGTAAAAACGTAAGGCAATATGATGAAATATTTCTTGTAAACCAATTTGTTCCAAGGTATGTTTGATTGAATAACTTACTAACTGCGTGCGTATAAGCTTTCTCAATAACCTTTTTTCACAAAACCAATTATGAACTTGGAGAGTTATTCGATTTATTTCATAGAAACCGAATGTTGTAAGTGATGAAAAGTAATTTCGCTATGAAAAGTGATTTGATTAAGTTTTTTTTTAGGTCAAACGAAGTTTTTTCAGTGGACTTGATGTTATGCCTCTAGTTACACGAAGCGGTAGCGAAGTATTATTATTTTGTAATTTATAGCAAAAAAAGAGACAGCGTGCAGTATGCAGACTTAAATTTTGATTTCCACATAAGATTTGTTGTACCCACATAGAAGAAGAGGCAAATGAGCACGCAGATCACCTGAGGGGTTCACGGGAGGATTACGGGGATATTTTCCGAATTTGATACACTTGGCAGGCGAGTTGATAACGATTGTTTTTTTATATATAATAAGAGTAACAAATGAGCACACTGTCCACCTGTGGTAAGTGAATGTTGTGGCCCATAGACATCTATATTAATCATCAATTAAAAATCACAGTGCAGATTCCTTGTCATCATTGAAGTCTATGATGGAACGCGTCGTTTCTTGTTTAAAGGGTTTCCGATTCTCCACACTCACCATGCGAAACATAGTAGCATTAAGCTGCTACTTTACGCTGGTAATGTGTGAGAACGTGGTCCTTCCTCACAGGATGACATGGGTTTAACTACTGAATTTACCGCTGAAAGAGTTATTTCCGCTTTCCTAAAGTGACACAAGACCTAAAAAAAATTTTTGACTAACCAGTTAACAGTATTTGTTAGTTAAGGATCAGACTCCTGATTCGTAAGTTCAGGGTTCAAATCATAAAACATATTGATAATAAAAAGTCTAAAGTTGTAAGAACCCAAGACTTCTTTTCTTCTACCAGTATTTATAAACGAAACCACACTAGCTTGCGTAGTCAAAAGCCTTATTATTTTTATATAATATGATTAAATTAAAAAAAATAAATTCCGTATTATTTGAGTGCTTTTACAGATTAGGGCAAGCACACATTCCACCTGATGGTAAGTGGATACTACGGCCCATATAATTCTAAATTTATTTTCGATTAAAAATCAAAATGCAGATGCGTTATCACCACTTCCACAGAGAACAACGATAGAATGCGTCGTTTCCAGTAAAAATTCTTTACGTGGTAGAGCCACGCTGCAGCTATATTATGGTTGCAGCACGTATGCGTCGGCTCGACCATACGAAACTCAGCAGCATTAAGCTGCTATTTTACGCTGGTATTCTGTGGGTGCGTAGTCCTTCCCCGGTTGAGCCGACCCATTCGTGCTACAACCATAATATAGCTGCAGCGTGGCTCTACGACGTGTATTGGGTTGGTAGTTTTATATAATATTCTTTCGAATATTTTTTTTAATATCGTCTTAACATTTATTTTTACATAGCGTTTGTGCGTTAATTTCATATTAAACTACATAATAATCACCGGTATCAACATGATTAGCATAAGTTAATACCTAACTGAATACCGATCAAATGAACCGGATTTAGGATTTAGCCGTGCTAAAGCCACCTGACGCTGATCCATTGTATTAGCATTGTGTCTGGTTAGCGTTTAAGCCATCGGCTTTCAGTTTTGTCTGGGGACTTTAATGAATAGAACGAAGCGTATTACTAACTTTAGCTCTACGTCTTTTGTTGTTATTGTCAGTCAAGATGTCGCATCTTTTTATAATGAAATGATTCATTTTACAATATATTTAAAAGTATCATCATCATCATTTTTACAGCACTTCACAAGTCGTCTGCTGAACATAGGCCTCCTCCAAGTAGCGCCACAAAACACAGTGTTGAGCCACCTGCATCCTACGACTTCCAGTATGTCTTACCAGGTCGTCACTCCATTTAGTGTGGGGTGGGGGGAGGGGGCACCAGAGGTTTCACCTACCGGTACGAGGCTGCCTCACGAGAATCTTTCTTCGCCATCTATTGTCGGTTCTTCGTACCTGAAATTCTTCACAGTCCGTACCTGCACACCATTTATGCTTAATGACGGTACTCTCCCCGGACCCTTTCCAGCACGAAAGACTAGTATTTCAGTCTTAGACTCATTATATTTTAATCCATGCTGACGAGCATAATTTTCGCAGATGAATATAAGCTTTCTAAGACCGTTTACCGATGGGCTAAGGAGCACCATATCGTCTGCGTAGCTAAGGTTGGTAAACGCTACACCATTAATGTGACATCCAATTTTGGTACTCCTAAGCTCCTTGATCAAGCAGTTAACATAAACATTGAAAAGGTCCGGAAAGGTGAGCCTTCCCTGACGTACCCCATATTCTAGTTTATAGCCACTAGATGTTGTGTCGTCCCTCCTAACTTTATTTGTCTGGTTCTCGTACCAGTATCTCAGCAAACCCAGAACAGTGCCAGGTACATTGGACTCATGCATTTTCCTCCATAATATATTATAATTAACAAGGTCAAATGCACGACTCAAGTCCAGAATGCAGGCGTAATCAGATGTACTACGTCTTTTATAATAGTTTACAACGTGCTTAACGGACAGTATTGCAGAGTCGGCAGAAACACCGGAACGAAAACCAAACTGAGCATCACTTATCCTAATATTTTTCACAAGTTCGGGCTGTAGAAGTTTTTCAAGCACTTTACCAACTATTGTGCCCAGAGAGATAGGGCGGTAATTGGAGATATTAGAGAGGTCACCGGTTTTGTTCTTAACGACTGGAGCAACAATCGTCTGTAACATTTTATCAGGCAGATATGTATGTTTAATACATAGGTTAAAAAGTAATGCCAGAGAATTAAATAGTTTATCACTGGCATAGAGAAGGTGCTCAAAACTCAAGCCATAGTGGCCCGGAGACTTTCCTCGCTTTATATTATGAAATACTCCAATGATATCACTAGCACACAAGGACAAAACCTCAGCGTTGGAGATTTGAATACTCTTCACTTGCATTGGATTAATTGTTAGTTATGTCCTTTTTGTCGTTAATCTCATTCACGCTAACTGGCAAGCTACTACGTATGTTGCAGGCTTTTGTTGCTTTCCAAAATTTTGAAAATTTTTTATTTGCTCTATGAGTGGCAAGTATGTTCATTCTTATCATCTCTTGATTATTTTTGCACCATTTTAATTTATTTTTAAAAGCCCTACGCGTCGTTGTTATATCGTCATAAATTTTTCCGTTAAACGGTTTTCCAGCATTTATCCATTCTTTAAAATATAATCGTGCTTTTGCGTGTAATTCTCACACATGGTAGTTCCAGCCAGTGACCTGCCTCTTACCTTTCCGGCGACCTTTCGGAGCATCAGACATCAGATTTACCTGCGTGCGCTGGCCTATTGGCTAGTGATACGTAAATATACATTGTTCCACAAAAGTATATATATTCACTCTATGTCTATTATATTTTATAATTTGCTATTAACCCCTTATGTATGAAAAGTCAATATATTTTATAGTTTCCGCGCAATCTGCCACAAAATACGAACATTTTTATCACTTATCGATTTTTTTTTGTTCATAGTTTAGTTTCCTCAAATATCGTCGCGCAGGCCTAGGGTGAGTGCAGTCATGGCTTGGCTTTTATTCCAGCCGTTCGCCTCCATGACGGCCTCGAACTGGATTTTGTAGGCCGACCAGGAAGAAGTCCCATCGAACGGCGGCACTTTGAATCCACGTAGCGAAGGTGTTGTAGCTACTACGGGAGCTGTTGTTCCATCCACAAGTTTGAGGTCGTCCAGCGTTTTCTTCACGTCAGCCATCACGTTGTCAACCCGATTGTTTCATCTTTGATTTTGTTACTAAGTAATAAAGTACTTACTTTTATTTTGTAAAATATCAGTGCGATAGTTCACACGTTACACCCTATCTATATATATTAGTATATTTGTTATATACTAAGTACTTCGGAAATTACATATTGGCCAAAATGACCCCGACATTCGAGTGGCTATTCGTCAACAACTTCGGGCTTAGTGATGCTTAGCTTAGTGACATGATTAGTACATTTCAACTACGGGCAAAGGTGTGACATGGACGTTACACATTTTCTTTGTTTTGTTCATGTTGCACTTAAGACTTCCGTTCCGTTGGAAGGCATTATTGAGGTCAATGACCATAGTGCTTAGGCCCTCTAGCGATTCTACAATTCGGCAATTTAAAGGTGTAAACCTTAAGCTAAAGGGTACAAAGGGCGGACTTAATGCCATGTGGCATTCTCTGCCAATCAACTCTGGCTGCCAAGGACAATTGTTGGCAGATGCGAACATAATACATAAACAAAGTGCTTTGCCCACTTTACCGCCAATATATATATATATATATATATATATATATATATAATATATATATATATATATATATATATATATATATATATATATATATATATATTACTGAAGTAAAGAATAAAATATTTTCTATAAAAATAAATATAATTTATTTCTAAACTCTTTCATTCCACGTTGCTATGCTATTTTGATTATTTATGATTATTCTGATATTATTAATTGTCGACCATTCAGCGAAATATAGCAAAAAAATCGATAATTGATAAAAATGTTGATATTTCGTGGCAGATTGCACGACAATTGTTAATGATATTGCCTTTTTATATATAAGAGGTTAATAAAAATTTATCAATTATTATTTCATACCTTCCACTTTTCATGTATCATGTACTGTTTTCTTGACAATTGGACCTGGAACTTGAAAACTGGAAAATACCGCGATTCGGGCGCCTGGGGTGATAGGTAACTCACCCGGGAGGGGTAGGGTGAGTGGATAAAATGTAACTTTGCTTTATAGCGTACATATGCCGATGTATAAAATTACTCTATTAACATTGCCAGTTTTTTTAGCTAAAATGATTAAGCTAACCTCGCTCATCAAGCGTTCACTGCTGGTTTCTCTCGGTTTTCATCGGGCGGCTAGTTTATGCGTCGTTAGCGCGCTGAGCCGAGTGCTGAATTATATTAACTTTTCATAATCTCTTAAACTGTGCATCCAAATAATATGTTCATAAAATTGTCTCGATGATGAAGTAACTTTCGTTCGTAAGGATTAATATGTTATGCCTAACAATAACGCTTATATATCACATTTTAATTTTCAATAACTTTGTATCACAAAATATCTTATTGTGGCTATGTTTAAGAAATAGACATATGGTACCCCAAAATTGTATAAATTTATATTTTTGTGGAACATTGTGTTTACGTACTACTAACCATTACGCCAGTGCACGCGTATAAAATATTTCGGGAGCGCTTTTTCTCCTGACTTGTTAACTCATATCGATATTTAAGACTAACTGAGAGGCGTAGCCTAATGTTAGATAGCCTATGTTATTCCACATAAATCTGGCTATAATAGACAAGAAAAATTTTTCAGATCAGAGTAGTAGTTCTAAAGATTAGCGTGTTTATAAAAAGAAAAAATCTTTTTTGCTTTATTATATTAGAATAGATCTTACTCAGGGTTTCTAGTAAAATATAGTACGTGACTGTAATATGGTCATCCGGTTAATATTGTCACTTTATTATAACTCACAAACTACAGCCTTGTTGCGTAGATGGCTCTGTGATACGACGAGCTATTCATCGGACAATCAAATAATAAAGGGTTAAAAGATTTTACTTTAAAAGAGTTTACTTTATCGACGCCATTTTGACAGTGATATTAAATTACATTTTTTAGTCGATTTTAGTATGGTGTAGTGTAGTTAGATTTTTAAGTAGATTTTTGTGTTTTTTAAGTGCTTCTAATTATTGCCAAAGCTTGTTTGCAATTTTTTCCTTAATACATTAGTTATAGTACTCGTAGGAGTTTGTGTTTTTGTTTGTGTTCTTCTCCTAGTTTTGGTTTTAGAGGGCGACAAAGCTTAAGGTAACCACATTACCCTCACGTTCCTTAGAAAAATTACAATATTATATGTACAAAAAGAAATAAAAAAAATAAAAATCAGACCTTACTGTACTAAGCTGTACCTTTTACGTAATTATTCAAATCAGTTCACAATAGTCGAAGATATCGTGTAAGATATATTATATACTGAGAGAGAAAAAGAGAGAAGGAGAGATAGAGAAACAGAAAGAGAGAGAGAAGAGCCTTTTTTAGTCCCCTAAAAATTTGTTCGATTCAACGTAAGTAATAACTTTTTAATTGTAAGTTTGTTTAAAATATTTTAATGTAAATTTCGTGAAAATTATTTTTTTAGGGAGAAAATATTGAAATTAGGCAGTTTGAAAACGTTATTGCAAGAGCACACGTATTGAATACACCCGTTTGAAGTTCCGCCGCTGGGAATGTCTTAGAATATATAATTTATGGAACATTTCAAATCACGTTATTTAAATTCAAATTTGTGTGTGTTCGTGGAGGCATTGGAGATTGCTTTCCTTTGCCTGTAATAATACTGCTTTTCATTATAAGGTGAAATATGTGCTTTAATAACAAATATTAAATTGATTGAATCATACTTATTACACGGATTCGAAACACATGAGTAAAGAAATTCTATAATACAAAGTACTCTGTGATACATAAAGTAACACGGGCCATCACTCCAGTCCACGGCCGGTGGCTCGTGTTACAAGCCTATGCTGTGATATGCAATAATCACCACGTTTTATCCACGCTTTTTCTAAAGCCTAAATCCATTTTGTTTCTGAATCAAAATCAAATTTTAGACAATGCCAACCTTACAAACTTATGTTAATTATTCATAGATACATGTAGACATTTTTCCCCAAAAAAGAATTGAATTTTTGCAAAACCAGTAATAGGTAGGTAAAAAAAATATTGATTGTAAAGCTATATAAATGATTAAACTAATTAAAACTGCGGCATCTATCCCGGTTATACAACCGCATAACCTCAAAATTAAATGACATAATTACTAGATTTTCTATTACAACTTTTAAAAATAAACTGAATACCGTACTTTGTTATATTTAAATAGACAAATGAACCGACATATGCTTTATCAAGTTACGTTAGATTAGATTTCAATAGTGCAAACATGTTAGGAGAGTCGGCATTGTTCTTTCAGCGACCAGTGCTCTAGCTCAGTAGTCTTAGTCTTTTCAAAACTATTCTGACTAGCTTTCTAGTATGGATCAAACGTATAAAAAAGTTTAAGAGTTATATCGCTTACTTGAAAATCTTTAAAAACTTTCTACTGCTGCGGCCGGCCCACTAGCGGGGAACTACAACTTAGAGACCGCATTAAACCTCCTCGCTGATTCACCAACTTTAAGCTGAGCTGAGTTTATCTTTTTCTATTTCTAAGGCTAAACAAAGGAAGAAAACAAGAGATATATTTCATGTACGCAATAAATTTATAACCTTTATCCGTCCCACAGCTGGGCACAACCTAATAAATACTATATAAATGCATATTGTATATGGTTTTATTACCTCTCCACGCGTATCGGTAAAGCGGTATCTTTGACAATAATCATACTCCCTGTCGGTGCAGAGGAAATAAAACCAATTTGCAAATATAAAATTTATTTGAATTTCATTTGATTTTTAAAATCTAGTTTTCTGAAGTAAAGTATTTCTATACGCTTGAATACTGATTCTAAATGATGCACCTATCAGCTAACACAGGGTTTTACCCAGTTATTCTCATAAGAGATATATTCCGTAGTCAGATTTTACATTTTATTTTCAACATTTTAATACAACGTTTTACAAAAGTTTTAGTCGCTAAAAATGTGAATATGTTTCTTCCTAAAATCCGCTCGTACTTACACCAATGAGACTTATTTTTTGCAGTTTCTGGACCGGCGCCATATCTCCAGCTAGGAATTAGTGAGCAACACCTGCAACAGATAAATGCCTTTAATTACCTTTGTTACCCCCACAGTCTCCCCTTAGAGGACGCGACTTAAGCATTACAAGATTTTCCCGCGGATTTTCCTTAATTTATTAGCTGGACTAGGTATGTTAAATACGTTTGAGACAAATGGTTTAATTTTGCACGCTAGTTTTCCCCATTTTCTGCAACTGTTTGTTTTATTTTGTTTGTATAATACTTTAGTTATTTTAGCGTGTCAGATTTTTATATTTTTTTCTTTTAGTTTCTTTTATAGAATAAGAGTGACAAACGAGCGCCTGATGTTAAGTAGATGTTCTAGTTCATATACATTTATATCTATTCTCGATAAAGAATGCCTCGTCTCCAGTAGATAGGTTTTTCGGTTCTTTACACTCACCATATGAAACACAGCGTGGTCCTTCACCGGTCGACTCAACCTATTCGTGCTACAACTATAATATAGCTGCACCATAGTTCTACCATGTAACAAATTATATTTGACTTGCTAACACAGACAGTTCGATCATTTGTATTTATATATAACAAAACTCGAAGATATTCGCAAAAGGAATTAAGAAATAGTTTATGTTCATTTGAGTCTGAAAATATAAGTAACTTGTGTCGTTGTGAATTTGTGAAGTCTGATAACGGATGTTGGCATTAAGCAAAGGCTTGTGCCCGCAGTAGGACTAATAAGCTGTAACTTAACCTTACTTTTTACCTTGCTGACTCCGAAGAGGGTAAAAAAAACACAAAAAAATATAAAAAGCCGGCCACCGATTATATTTTGGTGATTGGTTTCTCCCCGCCTGCATTACCTTATACCATTCAAGTTATATTTATATTATACTATATTTTACTATTTAGTTTAGTAAGGTGCATTTTCGCTGCTCAAAATAAAACAATAACAACAACAGATTTGCACAAAATCCTATAGAATAGAATATTTTTATTCAACAATAGCTAGTACTCGGCGCGTAGCTGTCGCAGGAGAAATAATTGCGGAAATATCTTTTTTAATTTGTAAGAGTTGCATTATTTATTAATTAGAAATAATAATACGTTCATGGAAGTTGAATGATATATAACTTTCAAATAAATTTGTCGGTATGATACGCGCGTCACTTACTGTAAGTTAATTGTACTATGACTACAGCCTTCGCACAAGTGCAAGCAATAAGTTTACAAAGTTTTAGCGCGATTTGATTAACGATATGGCAGCGCATAAAATACCAACAAACATTTTTTTTAAAGATTGCATAGATGACAAGAATAACTATTGGAAGTCATTTAAGCTTTCATCACTAGGTCGGAAAAACCTCAGTCCTTTGGAAAACTGGCAAGAAACCCAACGTAAAATATTTTTAATACAAACCTACCGTATATTTTTTTTAATTAAATAAGAAAACATTTAGAAACAATATGGAATATGTAGTCTCTAAATATTTTCTTATTTAATCCATCCATGCATCTCATTATAGATAAAGCTTTCTTTTTCTCTTTTTAGTTAATAATTTTTTATACAGTAGACTTTTTTGTTTTAATATAAATTATTATTTTAAAATTCCATTAAAGTTACAGCATATATACGTCGCATAGCTGGGCACAGGCCTCATTTATGAGAGGGTGTTATTAGGAGGTGTCCGCCGCGCTGCCCTAAAGCGTGTTGACGAACTTCACATGTTTTAGACATAAACACGTGGTAAATAAACACTTAAAATTGCAATTAATAATTTTATTGGTGCCCGCGGGGATTGAACTCGTTTTACTCGCGTACTGTGAAATTTACATCGAGGGCTATCCTTCTGAGCTACCGAAGCTCAAAATTTCCTATATACCAGATAATAATATAAAGACTCGTAGATTAGAAGTGGTAAACCAGAAAGTTACGCCAATCCGCAGGCCAAGCGTAGCGATTACAGCATGAACGATGCTACGTCATACTTGTGAACAGGAGTTTCTGGGGACTGGTCTGCTCGACTTTGTTATGCACTGAAGAGCCCAAATATTTCACACAGGCCCTAGCTCTACAGCGCGTCGTAACTGAATCACAGCTGTACATAGGCATCCCCCACAGATTGCCAAAAAGCAATGTCCAACAGGAGACGCTCTCTCCAACAGGAGACGCACCAAGATAGCAGTGGACTTTCACGGGCTGATAAAGAACAAGAAGATAGAAGAGGTTTGATAGTTAAGTTAGAAAAGTTTAATCTGCAAAAGTAAAATCCGACTTTAAAGAACATGGGCCTCCCCGACAGATTGCCTTTTATAAGGGAATTTGCCATAGTTGCCACACTTGGCAAATAAATATTTTGCTTGTTTTACAAGTAAATATAGGAATATTGTAGAATAACGAAAGCAGTAACAGTTGAACCAAAAACGAAGTCTAATATAATACTATAGAATAAAGTGTTAACAACAAAAGATACATGGAACTTGATAAAAAATAACACCAATTCAATAGAAAACATCATAAAAATATAAAATTTTACGGGTTAATATTCAGCGAGCCAAATGAAATAGAAGAAATTTTAATTGGGTCAAAAATTCGTAAATATAGTTTTATTCAATGTGTATTGTTCGCGTAAATTTAAGAAATCAATAAATTGTTTGACAAAAGTTCATACTTAGCAGCAATTAAAGTATTCAATTAGTTACCCAATTGTATTTAACAATAAAAGGGCCAAAATTCAAACATTATCTAAAAACTGGTTGGGTTTAAGAGTTAATACCGTCTTCTTTATTCATATAAGCATTTTTAAAATATTTTATCTTATAAGTTAATTGTAAATAAAAATGTAATCTGTTAAATGTTTATATAAATAAGTAGTATATTTATTTAAAATGTAAATTGTAAATCTATTGCACGCCTGATGAGGCAACTGTTGATGACTATTGGAAAGTGGGATGGGATCTACATCCGCTGTTGCCTGTAACGACACCCGCGGAGTGATCTGGGATAGTTTAACTTTTGAAGTCGATACTAATTCATTAAAAAATCATAATTAATTATATATAGAAGCATTTAAGCCCCGATTTCAAAAATTATAACGTGGAAATTATTTTATTCTATTTAATTGCAGTTGGCTTCTACTTTTCGCTAAACTGTAGACTTTACTGAGCATCGGTGCTTCATAATTTTGCAGTATTTCAACATGTTCAGAATCGTCCCAACCTTTATATTAAATTTTGATAGACCACAAATCCACGCTAAAGATCCTATCAAGGATGATTCGCAAGGCTATTGAAATAAAAAAAAAACATTCTTATCGAGAGAAAATGGCTGAGTGCTACCAAACATTGATAAAACCAGACCAAAAACCAATAAAACTAAATCCAAGCCTAAGCATACAACTGCAAGACTTCAAGATACTGTAAGCTCGTTCAGCGTAGATCAGACCAAAATTAACAATTAAAATTTGAAGGTAGCCTTCGGTAACTATAATATCAGGACGCCAAACACCTCTGTGACCATGGGTGCTGTAAAGTGCCCGAAACTTCAGGTTTAAAAAGTTATAGTAATTAGGGATAAAATCCGTAAAATTAGTTTTATTCCATGTCTAGTGTTCGCGTAAAAATTAGAAATCATGAAGAGTAAACTATTTTATAAAATAAAAATTGTTAAAATCGGTTGTCTAATGACGACAATATCATCTTTATATATTTATAAAATATTCTGTCCGTGTGTTTAAGAGATTGAACTATTCGTAAACGGCAGCACCAATATTGATGAAATAATGTATGTATAATTAAATTGATTTGAGAATGGTTTAGATTCACAATTGGACTGTCGAGATTGTCGAGATCCAAACATCACCCGCGCGAAGCCGGGGCGGATCGCTGTAGATATGTATAGGTTATAAACAGAATGGAGTTTTTTTCCTAGCCTGTGGTAAAAGTAAAATATGACTCAATAAGAATTACTTGTAATCTATATTTCATAAAAAATATTCCATTTCATTCATACACTCAAACTGAAAACATCCTCCTTTTTAAGTCAGCTAATACCGCTTGATGTTCCAAATATCATTGGGTACAACAAACGTGTTTCATTATCCGTTCTCCCAGTTTGTAACAATACAGTAAAAGCGAAACTTCGGAATGTTTTTACCTTCGCATAGTTCCATATCTACGCGGAAATTTGCGGCACCTGAGGCAGATAAACGCCTTTAATTACCTTTAGTACCCCTTACCCCTGCACCGCCCAGCTGGGGGAAGTACTTCGCAACGGACCACGTCGCTTCGTTAGCAAGCATAACGACAAAGGTTGCGTTACTCCGTTCAAAGAATAAGGAATAAGGCACTGTTTATAGAAGCGTCTGATTGTTAAAGTTTCTTAATTTCTATAAATTGAAATGACAAATAAACTTCTATTGTAAACGGCTTCTGCAGCTACTTGTCATCAACTCTCAATAAAGATCACTACAGATGCGCAGTTAGTCATGTGAAGTCATAGATAGAATGCATAAAACCCTGTCGTCATACTGTCTATCTATACTTCTCAGAAGGGAACATAGCAGTTAATGCACTACTGCTTGGCGGCTGAAGTAGTTAAGATGAACTCACAAAGCGATTTATTTTTATAGCATAAGTGTGAAAAAACGAGTACACCACCACCTGCAGGGAAGTGGGTATTATAGCCCATAGACATACATTCTCTGAGGACTAAGATGGAATGCCTCGTTTTCAGTAAAAGAGTCTCCGGTTCTGTACACTCACCATACAAAACAGCAGCATTGAGCTGCTATTTTACGCTGGTATTATATAAGAGCGTTGTCCTTTCCCGGTCAAGCCGACCTATACGTGCTACAACCATAACGTAGCTGCAGTATGACTCAACCACGTATAAAATGCCTTATTTCCAGTAATAACGAGTGATTTAAGTTTTACTTACATTATTGTTTCATCGCAATGTAGGATTTGAATGAGAAACAAAATTGTACGTGAATTTTATTTTAATATTAAAAGTACTATCAACATTATTAATATTCCAGTTACCAACTCCAAATAAGCTTAAAATGAAAATAAAATGCTTGTATAAAGAGTGGTTCTCGATAAAACTTTCAATAACAAACCTTTTCAATCATACGAATTCTTTGCCAATCGCGGCTCTTACCGATACCATTAGCGCTCACATTATACTAGATAAGCCGTGCATTCCAATTACAATTTCATTGTACTACAGGGCAATTGTGCTGGGATTTAAAGTTCAGTTTGACGTACATTTTGTAATGTATTAATTAGTATGGAAACGATAAAATACAAGGTACTTGTATGCAGCGTTGTTGATTAAAGCTTTTATTATGTACGTTTTTTATGATTTTTATTTTATTTTATTTAATAAGGCTTACCAACTAAATACATAAAAGGAACTTATGATATCACACTTTTTGGAGAAATACATTATACATATGCATTTAAATTAAAGGTATGCACAACATTCTTGTTATAATAAAGACGTTGTTTAACAGATTACAAATAAACATTTTAAATTAGTAAAAATGTAAAAGGATTCTATTTTACAATAGTGGCGTAACTAAAAAACAAAAAAAAACTAAAAACGAATCTTACAACAATCCAAAATCGATTTTTTTAAATTATCCATCTTTTCACAGAAGATATCTAAATTACTATTTTGAAATAAAAGATTAAATTTTTTTAACATTGTACAAATAGGAGAGGAACATTTAATATAAGAACATAAAAAAGATCGGTTGTCGGTCCATATTTCGTTTTTCTCAAGGACACTGAAAATGGTTTATAATTATGCAGACGAGCCGTAACTCTAGGAACTAATATATTAATTTGTGGTAGGAGAGACGGACAGTCCAATGCATGGTTCAATTACTTATACAAAAAAAAAAATTGGACAGCTGTTCCTTACATTGCTTTAGTGATAGCAAATTTAATTGGTTCAACCTATCAGAATAACTAGTATCGTGTGAGATGGCTTTTACAGCAGAAATGTAGAGTGTTAAATAACCTCCATTAAATCCTTTTTTGCATCACTATCTTATAAGGCTGCTTCGGCTATGTATTTGGATGTATTCAGATCCTTTTTAAAAAGACAGATAATTTAATAATGTGCAAATTGCATGCAATGCGAAGAATAACCGTGTAGTGGCGGTGTTAGAATGTCCACTTCTCCATATCCTCCAGTGGGTCCATGAGGCGAGAGAGGGTACTAAAACAAACAATGAGCAGCAGCATCTCACTGATAGCAATTCAAAATTATTAAAAAGTGCCGTTGCCAAGCCGCCTGTTAAGCATGGCAACTATGGCAAAATCCCCCCATAAAGCAAATGCTGGCGCTACTAAACCACTACTTCGGTATACGCATTACAAATGACGATGAGGTTTGTTTTCTACGTTTAAAAAATATTTTTTGATTAAAAATGTGAAACTATATACAAAATTAAGATCTTAATAAAACCGTATCAGAATTGCAAACGTGATACATCTAGACGTAAAATGCTACTCCTTTATGTTTCCCGCTCACAAATTCAATAAAGTATTACGTGTCAGTATCGGTGCCTTCACAGGTCATTACTTTTGTCACTCAGTGATATCAAATACCGAAAAAAAAACCTCACAGCACGTATCATTTTCAATGGATGCGCACGTTGTAGTATATAATAACATAAAATATGTAGATTTACGGGGTGAAAAGCGAAATAAAAGTGACTGCAACCACCAAACAACTGGAAATTTCCCTGTAGGAATTGACAATAATATGAAATCTGGTATATGAAAGAGGTATGTGTATATGATAAATCCATGCTGCAGCTATATTATGGTTGTGGCACGAACGAGTCGGCTCTACCCGGTAAGGACCACGTCACATAAATAGCAGCGTAAAAGCAGCAGCTTAATGTTGCTGCGTTTTGTATGGCGAGTAACCGGATACTGAATACGAGGTATTCCGTCTTAGTCATCAGAGGTTGCAATGCATCTGCAATGTATCAAATGTAGATATCTGTGGGCCACTTATCATCAGGCAATGGCCCGGCCTTTTAGCTCAAGGAACCGACAACCGATGGGGAAGAAAGTTCCTCGAGTGGAGGCCTATACTCAGCAGTATAATTGTGAAAGGCTGTAATTAATGAATAAATGATGTAATGACGCGAGCCGTCTAGGACAGAGTTCCCCAAACTTTTTTGTGTCGTAGACCCCTTGCCATGTTTTTCCGTGTTGTGTGTTCCGATATTGATTTCCTATAAATTTCTAACTGTAGTGAAGTTTAGCGTTAAAAACTTAAATTAAAAACACATGTTAATTTATACATTTATTAAGTGAATTTAAATTAAAACTACTCAAAATAAAATTTTGTATGTGTTATGTAAAATATTCGTAGCATTAAATAAACATAAAATAAACTATAAATAAAATAACATAAGCAATAAGTCAATATTTTTAGTGAGAAGGATGAACCTGATGCTTTAATAATAAATTATCAACATTTGACGTCAATTTTGTAAGGGTTAATCTTAAATCTCCTCGGCTAATGATGTCCAGTCTGTTTCTTTTTTTCGTTAGGAGATTGGTAACAGCGCTGAACCCCCTTTCCACTAGGTATGACGATGGAAAGGAAATTAAAAATTTCCTCGCTATATTCCATAATACGGGATAAGTAAAGGGTATGTTGTTTTGCAGCCAGAATTGCTGATATCCGTTTTTAAACTGAACCTTAAGTTCTTCGTTTGTACTTAGTTCAGTCAGTTCCTCTTGTATTATGACATTCGTTTCTTCTATGTCACCATATGGATTAATTATCCACGGTGGTATTACCATAGTCAAAATATCCTCAAACCTAGATTCAAAATCTGAATAAGGGCATTTAAATGTTGAACATAAGTTGAAACGTCGTCTTCCTGGTAGCTTGTCTGTGACAAATTGGGAAACTGAGAAAATTCGCCCCGTGCAATATTTTGCTTCATTAGTTTAATTCTGGCAAGAAACGCTGATAAGACGGACTTTGTTTTCATCAAATTTAAACTGTCGCCTTGTAATTGCAAATTAACCATATTAAATTTTGTAAACAAATCTGTTAAATAGGCGATGTCTGTTTTCCTCTTCATTAAATTTTCTTTTAAAATTTTATCTTTAGTATCCAGAAATTCTAAAATAGTCTCAAAAAGTGCAAAAAATCTTGTCAAACATAAGCCTTTCGACCGCCAGCGTAATTCAGTGTGAAGGAGTAATTGATGAAAGTGTTCGTCATTTTCTTCACACAACTGCGCAAATAACCGTGTATTCAACGCGTTGCTTCGGATTCGGTTTACTGCATCAATGACTAAATGAAGTCATTCATGCAATCTAACACTCAAATTTTTAGCAACTAAATGTTGTCGATGGATGACGCAATGTATTGCTAACACCCCTGACACATTTTGTTTTAAATAGCTTATAAATCCACGATAACGTCCAATCATGGCAGGTGCTCCATCTGTAGCTACTGATATTATATTTGATAAAGGAACTGTTTTTTCAATGAAGTAATCCTTCAAAACATGAAATATTGATTCACCTTTAGTGTCGGTTATCAAAGTTCTTGCGAAGAGCAGTTCTTCCTAGATTTCTTGATTCATAATAAAACGAACATATGCCAATAATAATGCTGCATTATCAGGTAAAGTTGACTCGTCCAGCTGTATAGAGAAATGGGTCGTTTGCAAATAATTACACAAGAAGCTTTCAATATCAGAACTCATTTCATCAATACGTCTTTCGACAGTATTGTTGCTTAAAGGAATTCTTTTAATGATATCAGATACAGGTTTGTGTAAAACAGTTTTTAAAACCTCTTCAACAGCTGGTAAAATTAACTTCTCTCCGATAGTATGCGGTTTTTCGGATTTTGCTATAAGTAACGATATATTGTAAGACGCCCCCAAACCACCATCATTTCTTTGTGACGTCGAAGCGAACATTCTGTCCAGTGTAGGTCTCTTCTGAAGTTTATCTTTGAGTGTTTGAAAGCATTTCAAATCTTTATCTGTTTTATCAGGGTGGCATCTTCGCAGATGATCTTGCAGTTTAGATGGTTTCATAGCGTCATTGCCCAAAACTTTGTTGCATAAAAGGCACATAGACAATTGTTTGTCCGGCAATGATGGAATGAAGCCAAATTTCAAATAATCGACACTGTACTGTCTACATTTCTTTTTAGATTCGGACATGGCATCAGTCATCTGTGGGCAAAATTAAATTATTTAAATATATTATAGTATATTAAAAATATTTTTTGATTTTTCCGAAAACATTCCATAATTCAATCTTCTTGCAACAATTAGCTCGAATTACGGAGATTGCACTGTAATTATAATACCGATTGCTAAAACTTTCAAAAAGAAACTATTGAGGAGTACTCATGTAATTTTGCATGATTGAATATTAAACTACTAATAACTAAAGTCATGATTGGAATAATTTATCTATCTTTACTAACTACGAGTACAAAACTAAAATTTAATAAAAAATAATGTACTTACTTTTCTCCAGCACTCTCAAACAAAATAACACTGACTCACTATAATTTGTGTGATATACTATCTGTTTATATTTTTTTTTAAATATTTTCCTCGCACTTTCCTTTTCAAGATTCAGGAAACGAATAAACGTATTTGTCCCACATTCGTATTTATAGAGTGACGAATTGAACAAGTCAGTGCAAGGTAGCGAAGCTCTGAGACTGCGACTCTCAGGTTTTTACAAGTTCAAAATGTATTGCGACCACAAAGCGAATACCAACATCCTACAACTTACACAATTTTATAAACATACTCGTATATAATAAATTTTTTACTTCATAGGTACATTTATAAATAATGTATATGTTTTAATATTATAAGATAGTATGATGTAAGTAAATAGGTACTATCAGTGTATGTGTTGAGATCCACTATCGTGGACCCCCATCTTCATTTCATGGACCCCTAAAATTTTTTTCGCTGACGTAGACCCCTTGCAGGTTGTCATAGACCCCTAGGGGTCGATATAGACAACTTTAGGAATCACTGGTCTAGGATATTGTGATCACAAGCTGCAGAGTTCACGGTGCGTTGGTGTTTCACGTCAACTGACAAGATTTGATAGACCACAAATCCTTGCGAAAGAACATCGATTTCTACCAATGATGATACGTGAAGCTATTAAATTAAAAAAAACATACTAATTTCAATAGAGAAGTAGCCTGGACCTGCTTGGGATCCTGTAATTAATAAAAATCAAAACAAAAACCAAGCATCCCACTGCAAGACCTCAAGACACAATAAGCTCATTCTGCGTAGTTCGTACCAAAATTAATAATTAAAAAACTTTGACACCGTTACGTCGATCACCTCCCTGTGACCATGGGTGCTGCAAAGCATCCGAAACGTCGGAAATTAAAATAAGTAAAATTAAAAGCTATAAAATTCGTAAAAATAGTTTTATACAATAAGATTTTCGCTTATATATTATACATATTTTGGTGCAGTGGTGGCGAGATAGAATCCTCTACCACAAATCATTCCGTAGGTGTTTTTAGAGGAGGCAAAATGACAAGATTCCCCTATGACGCAATATATGAGGGAGGCCTACATTTAGCGATATACGTTCGTTAAACCGTTATAAACGAATGAATGAAAGAAAATGAATATTTACGAACCAGTGATCTGCCCCATCTTTCCGCGAGTGATTTCTGGATCTCGATAAAAGTGTCCACTACCGGATCCAATCGTGAATCTAAACTATTTTCAACAGTTACACACACACACACTAGAATCAACGACACAAAATTTCATCAAAATCCGTTTAGGAGGAATTCAATCACGTACAAACAACAGAAGAATTATATATAAAGATAAGCACATGCATTTTCATAGTAGGCATTAAACACTAACGCTTAAAGCTGCCGTGAACTGAAACTAAGTTAACTAATTGCAAATGAACATTAGCATTTCCATACGTCCGCAGTTTTCATAAAGTTTAGGGAAAAAGACGTACCTAATTATAACCGTGTGCAACGGAATAAAGGTAAAATATCTATTAGCTTCCTTTTTCTTCTCATTCCCTGGAGCGGATAAAACGTTTGCTTTAGGTAGGTGGTTTTTGGGTAATCGCGATTTATGAAGTTATTTTTTTTTATTTGTTCAAAAAGTAAAAGCCGACTACAAAGATTTCAATGTAACTATTTATTTTACTTTTAGTTAGTTTTTACTTAACTTTTAGTTTTTGTTAAAAGTTGTTTTTGAACAAAATATTGAATCTTTTGAGTGGATTAAAGAATATGATAATTTCCATATCACCTAAAATGTTACAATAAAAACTTCATTCCCTATTTAACCACCCTTAGGTGGATTTTATATATATATATATATGGACCTCGTTTTTTGAAGTCGGCTAAAAAATAAAAGTTTTATTCTTAGTTTCACATTTCATAGCTATAGAGAAATGAAATGGAACATTTATTACTCGAGGGAATATATTTATTTCTTCGGCGACGAAAATAAAATTTCTTTTGAGACTTGCCTAAAAACGATTAAAGAAACCTCGCAAGTTCTTTTTTGATATTTTTTAAAAGTTATTATTACAATGTTTCTGCAGCCAAATATAGCTGTGTGCAGGTTTGTAGGCTATGGAGAGCTCCTATAATTACAGATTGTGTGGCATTTTGTCTTAGTCTGAAGGGTGGTAATGCATCTAAAGCCTTTTGTATGAAGTTGAAAAACTTTCTTGAGGTCTGCGATAGGGACTAATATTGCATGGTATTAACTTTATTATAATATTTAATCATGAATACACGCATGCTCTTAAAAATTAAAAATAAATAAAATATTATGAAAATCGGGCTCGAATCATCGACGATGGAGTTCTTTTCGATCGTCTTGGTTTACTGGGGCTGCGAAAAGATGTTGCATCCCGTTGCATTTTCCAGGGCATTTACCTCGATGTGGGCTTCGAGGAATAGTACGGATTAATTACAGCCGCCTTCACCAACGAACATCGCGACAAAATTTACGTTACCATCCACATCATCTGCATGCTTAGCGGTCCACAACTGTGCGATTTACCAGGAGTTTTCTTCCTTGCACTACTTTGTGGATTGGATAGTTTATCACCAGAGATTTTTTCGGACAGATAAGATTTAGGGACCTTAAATTATTTATCATAGACGGCAGTTGACTCTTATCATCAGAAAAGCCTCATGCTTGTTTGCCTCCTCTTCTGTAAGAAATATTAATGTCCTATAGAGCGAAAACTTTTGGTTACGGCGGCCAATCTTAATAGAATCTAGCCGTTTGCGCAGGATAGGATTAAAATACGCGAGAAGTGTGTTGCTCAAGCAAGTTGCACTCTCTATTCCACCACTCTCATAGTCCGATGGTAATCCGACAAGATATAAAGAAATCAGCAATACTCACCCTTTACATGCTCTCAGAGACATGACGTTAAACCAATTTCCTCAGTCTGGGATGCTTCTGAGAATTACTTGACAGAAAACCTCAATAACTGATTTTGGTCTAATATGGGATTTCAACCCATTATTCTGGATCAGACCAAAATTATCGACAGTCGCTTACGTACTTGCGTTCGGTTACGTAAGAGTGACATCTACTACTACAAACCTGTAGAAGTAGAATATTAAATGAAGAAGAAAACTATGTAAACTATGTCTGTCAAGAGTTTTTTTAAAATTTATAATTTCTAAGTCTCGGAATTAGATTATAGATTCTTATGCGCCACTACTGTACCTAAACTTATACTTTGCTATAAATTGAAGATCATAAAAATCATATCTTTTTATAGCGTCTGTCGCCAGTGAAGCAATTCTTCCACTACATTATTCTGTCGCGATATACTAAAATTGCAACGAGCGTGTGGAAACACAGAGCACAATATCGCCATTCACAGCTCATTGGCTCACCGGCAACACCTCAATACTGATACATAAGGTATTGCTTCATCACTTGCAGGCTATTGGGCATATTCCTGTATACATAATTGCGATAGGGAAGTTTGGTATTGTAACCAATTTTGAGATAGTTAGAAATTTACATCGTGACAAAACTTGCGATACTATCTACACAATTTGGTCTCTCCATAGAATGCCTCATAGGGCAATGCTGCATAAGATTTGCTGTATTTTCCATGCTTCGCCAGGCGGGTCGTCAACCGCAGTTTTTTTAATTATTTGCAGTTGCTACTAGAAGGTACTGCTGCTCATCCACTGTTTCAATTTCCGTCCGTCGCCTCTGTCACCCACTAAGCGATATGGGATACTGGATAGTTTTACATCGCCAATAAACGGTAATGACTACTAGACATAAATAGCTATGGAGATATAAACACAGAATAGAAATGTAAATATATATGATATAGATAATAATCTGGATAATACTACAAGCTGTCAACCATATTTTAAACACTTAAAAATTCTGACATTGCCTTCGATGTATATCTACGAAATAAATCTATTTGTGAAATCAAATCCAAATTTTTACAAGACTGCTTTTAAAATCTACTATAGACGTTGACTGTCGTCTCCATGCCCCATGAGAAATGTAGGGTTCGGGCTTCGGGGTATGCCCCCATTACTCGTGCTATCCTCGCGGTCCACCACTATGGACCGGTCCTGGGAGCCTTCTAATGGCATTGTAGGTGTTGTATACGGAATTATCCGTGATCGGTTGATTTTTCGTAGTCGGTTAAACTACGAAAAAAAGAGGTTGTCCGGTGAAGTCAAAGTTGGCCTATCAGCGGCATTGTGGGTTTTTACTCGACTCTCTAATCGATATAGAGAGGAGTTTAGAGGAGAGTAGAGAGGAGTCCGGAGGGCGAGTGTGTAGCAGCGCTAGGTTGTTAAGATGTATGTGCGGCCCGTTTTCTGCACGGTCGAACAATCCGTGCGCCAACCGGGCCACAAACTCCTGGATGGTGTCAATTTTCAATTTGGCCGCTATGACGTCATTCCGGACGTAGCGACCCGCACCGACAATGGTTCTTAACGCCAGATTTTGCTGGGCCTGCAGTCGCCGCCTCAGAGGCTCGCTCAGAAGCGCGTACCAGGCCGGAGCAGCATACGTGATGATGGATCTGATGTATGTTTTATAAACTCGCACTTTGGTGTTAAGTGGCAACTTGGATGCCAGGACCGGATGGAGCATCGCCCGCGCACATCGTGCTCTGCGGACGACGAGGTCGACGTGCGCAGTCATGCGCAGCGCCCGGTCGATCCGGCACCCAAGGTAGGTCACGGCCTTCTCGTACGCGATCTGCTGGCCGTTGAGGGTTAGTTGACGTGGTAGGTTCCTGAGGCGGCGAGTGAGCAGAGCGGTCGTCTTACCAACGTTGACGACCATCCTCCACTCATCTAGCCATGGTGGTAGCAGGTCCAGGAGACGTTGCATCCTGGCAGTGGCAAAGTGGGCTCTTCTGGACGAGGTGAAATAAGCGCTATCGTCCGCGTATAACGCCAATTCCACGTCATCCTCCCACTCTTGCAGCCTTCCTGCCAGGGTAGGGATGTCGTTGGTATAAGCCGCGTACAGGACTGGAGACAAACAGCTGCCCTGAGGAACGCCGGCTCTGATGGTTATGGTTGCGGACTTGGCGCCCTCTACGCAGACGTAGAACTTCCTGTCTGCCAGGAAAGACGCCACTAGCCACAACATAGCAGGAGGGACACTGGTCTGTTCTTCTAGTTTATAAAGTAGTCCAGAATGCCACACCCTGTCGAACGCCTTCTACATATCGAGAAAGACGCCCAACGTAGTGCGGCAACGGTTGTATTCGGCCGCAAGCAGGTGCAGCACTCTGGTCAGCTGTGTTGCTGTGGAGTGACCCCTCCTGAATCCGTGCTGCTCCGCCCGAAGTTGGATGCACGGGCGGAGGCGTCTTAGCAACAATCTTTCAAGCAGTTTAGCTATGTGTGGTAGCAGCGTGATCGGCTTGTAGCTGGCAGCTCTACGCTTGTCCTTCCCGGGTTTCGGCAAGACGATTACTTTGCCTTTCTTCCAGTCCTCCGGGAAGTGGGATGTCCGCAGTATCCCATTGTAGAGTCGACCAAGCTCTACTAGGACTCTATGGGGCAGCTGTCGGAGTGCAGCGTTGGTAATCCCGTCGTGCCCCGGCGCCTTCCTCGGTTGCAGGCGGGTTCCTGTCCACCGCAGTTCAGCGGGGGAGATGAACCACTCTCCTGCAAGAGGCGGCGCGGACGACGACAGGAACTCCTGAACGCGACTCTCCTTTTGAGAATGAAGCTCCAAGAACTACGCACTTGCTGGGTTCGGCATAAATTGCTCCTCGAAGTGCTCTACTAGGATATCCGCTCTACCCTTGGCATCGTAACGACGTTCGCCCGCATTGTTGGTCAGCGGGAAAACGGGAGGTTTGGCTTTAGTTATCTTAAGGTCGCCCTCTTATCTTAAGGATAATTTTCATTTTTTTCATCCGATCGACGGTCGAACATCCTGACAGTCAAACCGTCTGAGGTTAAGGTTTCCACAGCATAAGTCAAAATTTTTTAGGTCGTCTTTTACGATACAAGCTATACAACTTTGGAACACCCTCCCCAACGATATTAAGAATGCCGCAAATAAAAAAGTCTTCAAAGTTCTTCTCCGAGAACATTACCTGAAGGAAACTACTAATTAACATTATTTTCCTTAATTTTTGTCTTTATTTCTTCTTTTTTACTTCAGATATTTATTTCACTATATATTATTCAAACATCATATTATATATATCATTCATTTGTATATTTATTTACGAAGTTTATAAGCATGTATATATATATATATATATATATATATATATATATATATATATATATATATATATATATATATATATATATATATGTATTATTGTATGTATATTTATACTATATGTGTATATATACTTAAATGTAATGTGTATGTATGTACTTTGCATATATGTATATTTTAATGTATGTATATATTTTAATGTAATTATTTACGTATAATGGTCGCGCCTGCCAACAATTGTCCTTGGCACCCAGGGTTGACTGGCAGAGAATGCCACATGGCATTAAGTCCGCCCTATGTACCCCTTTAGCTTAAGGTGTTGCGTTTAAGTTTTTAAATAAATAAATAAATAGTTAACTGTCGGCTCAGTTTATAGAGCGACGCATCGTGCTCTTCCGCCTTCCATATGCGCCGCTCCCAGGCATCTCCTCTGTGTGCCTGGACTGCAACCGACAGTTCCTCCGACAAGGTGTTCAATTGCGTCTTGATTCTCGGGCAGTGAGTACGCGCCCAGAGTCTCCTTAAAGCCCTTTTTCTCCTGATCTGCACGCTAATGTGTCGCGGCAGATCGTCCCTTCTTGTAGACATCGGGACGATCGTAGAGGCAGCGTTGAGGGCCTCTTGTATCGCCTTTGTCATGTTGGTGGCTGCGGCCTCTACGTCGTCCGCTGTGTTTAAGGGGTGGTGTGCTGGAGGTCTCTCCTGCAGGTATTTGTGGTAGAGCCTCCAGTCGACACGTGTCTTAATTGTTCTGGGCGGCGTAGTCACCGCCTTTAGGCCAAGGGTAATTAAGATCGGGAGGTGCTGTGAGTCCAGGCCGTACAGCACCTCTACCACTATCGGGTAGTTGATGTTCCTAGCGAGCACGATGTCCAATACATCCGGACGACTTCGTGGATCCGTCGGAACATGAGTGGGTTCTTCGGGACCTAAAACGTCATAGCCGTATCTTTCGGCGTCTTCAAAAAGTGCATGACCCGACGGGTTGATCAGTCTAGATCCCCACGCCGGGTGTTTGGCGTTTAGGTCCCCGGCGATGATGGTCGGTGTTTCGCCTTCCATTACCGTCCGGACGTCTGAGGAGCAAAATGGAGTCCCTGGCGGGCGGTATGCTGCGTAGATCCTAAGTTTCTCGCCCGCTGCTTGTTATGCCGATAGAGCGCATAGTTTGGTAATCCGGTAGGTCAAGTTCTTGATGGACGATGTCCCTTCTCACTAGGACCGCTGTCCCTCTGTAGGCGGCCCCTTGAGAGGTGAACTCGTCCCTCCTATAAAGATGGTAATTAGGCAGCTTTATGCGTGTGCTCGGATTTAGTTTCGTCTCTCCCAGCAAGATGACCTGTACGTCTTGTTGTTGGGCGACGGTGCGGAGTTCTTGTAGCTTCTGCTGGATTCCACCTGGATTCCAGTAGAGGAGGCGCAGGTTAGATTCCTCCATAGTGTCGAGCTAGGAGGTTTGCCAGCGCCTTCATAACTGCTGTAATGGGATCAGTCCCGGCTCTGATATCTGCCAGGATCTGGCTGCCGACTTCGATTGCTATGCCAACCAAACGTTGGATGGCGTCAGCAGTCTCGAAGCCGACGGAAGGTGTTCCAGGTGCCTGTGCAGGAGTTGGCGCTGGTCTCGGGAGTTGGTTTACTGCTCTTTGCGTATGGGTAGAGCACGCTCTATGTGTAGAGCGGGCTCTATTTTCTGATAGAGCCCTTTCTGGCACTCTACCCATTTTGGCTTTCTTGTCCTCCTTGGTAACCTGCGCCTGGGCTATCGTTACCGCTGGGGTTGGGGTAGAGGTTGCTGCCTGAGGAGGAGGCTGCACCTTCTTCTTCTTCTTCCTCCCCCCGCTTACTCCACTGAGTGGTTTGTCGCTCTATGGCGTCGTTAGCGGGGGCTGGAGATTTGCCCCGGTGAATGCTTTCGATGTGGTAGTGGTGGGCATCACCGTTTCTATGGGTGCCGGGACGGGTGGAGAGGGGGCAGATTGCCTTCCCTTTCCTCTAACTGTAGTCCACCCATCTTCCTGGACTACGGCCCTGGGACGACTCTGGGGGACCCTCTTGGGCTCCTCTGGGAGTAGTCCCGGTAGAGCAATCCCCTGCTTCCTTGCAATCCTCCTCAGGACTGGGCAGCGGCGATCATTGGCGGTGTGATTCTTAGCGCAGTTTGCGCATTTCGGTTCCTCGTCTCTACCCCTTGGGCAGTTGCTGGCAATATGATATCCGGCACAGCGAACACACTTCACTGGCCTGAAGCAATTAGTGGATGCGTGTCCAAATGCCTGGCAGCGGTGGCACTGTGAAGGGCCCGCTCTTCCTTGCCAGGCCTCTATGACGACTCCTCTCATGAAGAGGAGCTCGTCGATTTGATAAAGTTCGTTTAGGCGCTCCAGGCTCAGGTGGTCCAGCTGTGCGAAGTAGAGGCACCCAGATCTGCCTCTACGGGGGGGGGATCCCTTTTACATACTTGATCGGGAACCCCTTGGCCCTGATAGCCCCCTCTATCGCGGTTGGATCCGTGCCTACTGGTAGCCCCCGTATTCCCACTTTTGTGGGCTTGTCCTCTTCGGGGGTGTAACAGTACCAGGACATAGCTGGTACTTTGTCAGTCATCTCCACTAAGTATCTCTGCACCGTCCGGAATTCTTCCGGACTCTGAGGGATGAATCTGACCCCCTTACCGAACGAACGAGCATTCGGTGGGTGGCCCAACTTCTTGTTAAGGACCTCGAAGTGCTTCGTCCAGTCCGGTAAACACTCAGCCACTATAGGTGGGTATCTTTTGGCCGATTCTTCCGGCGGTTTAGGTGCCTCAGCTGCCTTTGTCCTTGGTACTGCCGGGGCAGCTACCAGTTGGGCATAACTAGTTGAAGGCCTTTGGCCATCGTCCGATGGTCGGCCTGACGGGTTGGTTGGCGCGGACGGTGACTGTCCGGCAGATGTACTCGGCGCTAGGGTCGCGTACGTGGTGGCACTCCACCCGCATGACCCTTCTCCTCCCTGTTCCAGATCAGCAGCATCCATGCTGGTGTGTTGTTCTGGTGTTCTGGGGGGGGGGGGTTTG